>CM062623.1:3718048-3800548 GCA_025617555.3 Puccinia polysora | reverse complement strand
AAAAAGGATAAAAAAGGATAAAAACACATAAGAAATGAAACAAAGAAAACAAAAAGGAAGGGAAAAAAACAAAAGAATAGATAATTGGGACTACCACCACAATCTCACCATATTCTGGGTGAATTCAAACCCTGCAGGTTCCCAATTTTTTTAAATTCAATTCAAGTAAATAAAAGGACCAAAAAAAAGTCAAAAAAAATAAGTATAGACACATATATATAATAAAAAAATAGCAGACAGGACCACCACCACCTTTCCTAATTCTGGGTGAGCTTGAAACCTGTGGTGCCACAGCAGTTTTGCCAAGACCAGCTGCTTGAAATCTCTGTGGAAACCACAGTAATGCCAAGGAGTTGGTTTCCCTACCTTTTTAAAACCGCTGGAACTGGGTTGTTTCAACCTCCAGGACCACTGGAAGGGCCAGCCCCCCCAACCTTTGATGTACCAAGGGGGGGACACACCATGGAACGGGATTACAGAACACCACACCATGCCATTGGATTAAAGGCCTCCTTGCAATGGAAAATTGCGCCAGTTGGTGTGATTATAGTAAAAAAATCTATAATCATTCCAATGAGGACTTTTGGAATCCTTTTAGCAGAAAACTTGCTCAAATCATGCCAATTTAAAAAATCATGCCAATTTAAAAAAAATTGGTGTGATTCTAGTAATTCTTTTGGCCCAAATTTTGCCTTGGCCCTTCATTAATTTTCTTTCTAAAAAGAAATCAGATTCAAAATTCTCAATCAGGAAGTGAAACTCCTTGGTTTTATTTGAATTGATTATACCAAATCCTGAGGAGATGTACAAGGAATGGTCTTTTTTTACTTTCCACATAGTTCTCAAAATACTCCTTGATCTTTTTAATAAAAAATTAAGGATTAATTTTTTGGTGATCTTCAGATTCTTTAATACCAGAAGATTAACATTAAACTTAAAGGATTGAGTTAGGAAAATAAAAGTTTAATTTTTGGTACCAAAGCCAGTCTTGTGGTTTACAGGATTTTTCATCTGGTTGAATAGAATGATCTGATCAGCTGTATTTATTTGACCTGAAAATTTTGAATTATATTGAGTAGGAGGAGTTCCCCATGTTTGATTAATTTGAAATTTTTTCTTTTCTGCACTGGCTTTTTTTCAGTCTTAGTAGTTGCCATCATGCTTCACAGAAGCACTAGAGGCCATGAAATAATGATTTTAGTAGAATCGATGATTTCAAGAGGTGAGAATAAGGTTGGAAAGGTATCAAATATGTTGAAAATGGTAGAAAATACATTTACATGAGGTTGGCTTTGGATTGAATTTGGAAAAAATAGGTTGATGATGTGTTTCAAAGTGTTTTTGTTAGGGGTGAGTACCTTTATATACTATATCTGAAAAAACCCACTTAGTATTGGGTAATTCTAAAACATTTATTGTAAATAAAGTGGTGTTTTTCAATTTTTTCAATGGCATATTTGGATCAAACCAGCCACTGAGGGATAGAGGGCTTTTCTCACGCTCATGCATCTTATTAATTTATTCATTTTTGTTATTCCCTCTGGAATTTCCAAGAGTGTAAGGACCTTGGAATCTATTAAGCTGAAATTTATCTAAAGGAAATAATGAAATACAAAAAAAAAAATTCATAAGAATTTAATTCATCCAAATAATCATCTGGCATATTTTTTCATTTGGGAAGGAAATTTCTAGCTATATTCTGGTTTCTCGTATTTTCTTGAAAGTATAACTAGTTCAACTGGCTGGGTTTGAATTTGAATCTCTGATTGAAATTCCTCAGCAAATTTCCTTCCCTTCTCCATGCTTATCTTTTGCAGAAATATGAAAGAGACTATAAAGAGAAAAAGTATCAATAAAAATCCATAGCGCATGTCATGGGTGCATTCTAACATAGTACATTAAAAAAATTTCAAACGGTTAAGCATCTCCCTGCTTTTCTTTGATATTTATAATTTCATCTGAAATTTGTATTTTACTTATCACTAACCTGTCATGACTCCCACAATCAACGGCCCCGAAAAACTTGACGCCCTGTTTTGCCAATTTTGTTGAGCGATCTAGTGTTAAACTTCATATACACAATCTGTACATAAGAACCACATACTTTGCTGTTAAACTGAACAATGAATTCCATTTTGCTTCTTGACCGCCGGGAATTAATTCTGTGTATACAGACCTAGAATATGACTGAAAACCTCCATAAAACATTCCTATGATTGACCAAATTTTAGCTAGGCAGAATTTATCCGTCAAAAGATTGATTTTCAAGTTGATTCCTTACCAAAGAACGCTGCGACAAAGTACATATCTCTTGCAGTACTCAATGCCGAGCTTCCGAAAACTACTGAAGTGCTTATGTATAGGGGTATTGCGCAAGTTGAGAAGACGACTAGTTTGAGCATCCTTAAATTTGAATCTATTCCTGAAAAATAAGATAGATGCTTCTGAATTAAAGGGAAAATTAAGGCTCCGAAAATCCCGGTTGCAGGAGTGATGAGTACGATAACAACCAGTCTTGATGATTTCATTTTGAGGTACGCTTTGGCGTACAGGATCGCCGTGGATGTCATGGTTGAATAGGCTGGTCGGAACCCAATGGCATGAAAGGGGCGTTACTTCCAGAAAAATCCGATGCAAGTGGTATCAGAAAGCCAAAAATGCTTACCATTACTCAATAAGGCCCAGGCCATGAGAAATTTGAATGTTTCAAACATAAATTTAAAATTTTTTACGATTTTGAATAATTCTTTGCTACTTTTAATCGGCTGGAAGGGACTAGGCCTATGGCGCCAAAGTGAAACCTTGGGTGGAATCCAAAGCCCAGCAGCTGTTTTGAGCGCGATATATTTTAATCTTTCTAGCTTTATTGCTTGCTCCCGCAAAACGCATAGTGAGGGGAAGTTATGATTTACGTATTGTGAGAAGTCCCCAGCATACTGCGCTAGCACCGATCGACCATCTTAAACTGGATAGGTCACCATTTCTATGAATCACGAGAATTAGACATAGGCACAAGCCAGAAATACCAGCTGAAAACCCGCATGCAACGCCTCGTGACGATATTTTCGAAGTGCAGCGCGAAAGTAGGACCTTATATTCACGATCACTGACGACCTTGCCGTATGTTCGGTTTTCATTCATGACGCAGGCGCTTTCTTTAGAAATTCCCGAAAGCTAAAATACACAATCGTATTCAAGTTATAAAAAATCAACAAAAATATTGAATAGTGAATATATGGTTTGGTGAGACTAAAGGAAGACCAACCAGGCTATTCAGGCACACTGTACTGGCGCCTAATGCAACATTTGAGATGAGCGAAACTATTCCGACTAACGGCCACAATGTTGTCGAACTGTCGATGAAGAAGAACAAGGAGGCGGTGATACTCCCGACTGTTGCAAACGCTATTATCAAGAATTTTCGAATTGTTTCTAGACGGAAAGCTCCAGTCAGCTCAGGTTAGTCAAAGTCTCAGAGCTTTCCCCCCCTCCCCCCCTTTATTCTTTAAACCAGAAAAAAAAATAACCAGGAAATTCACCATCATCGGCGCCGTTGCTAATACTGATAATTACCAGGGCTAAAACTATGAGAGTTAGGCTTGAGACGTAAAGCGGAAAAGCACTTGTATTGATCCATTGCCCCAAAAGTTTTGCTTTGCAAACGATGTGCGGAGGGTTTGAATTTAATTCCGAGGACGAAATTTGATGATTACTCGTCTTGCTTGAACCAGGGCATGCTGTGGTGTATTCGGGATAGATTAGGGCATTATCTCGGGCAAACTGCTCCAATGCAATCGCTAAAGTTGGGATTTCAAGAGAAAACAGACCAGTTAGTCCACAAGGAAAGAACTCCTTCGACTTCTTTCTATAGCTTTTAAATAAGAGGGGCGCTCTAAAAAAATCACTAACGCAAAAATAATGTTGTTGAAACTATGGCGTAAACCTTCCCAAGAAAAACATAAACGCATGACTTGAGAAAGGATCTCTTAATTGATAGTGACGAGGTTGTAATATTTCAAGGAGTAATACTTGCATATAGCTCAGTTGCCATTCAGTGAGATACTGACCTCAGAGGCGATGGAATAGCAGTAAAACCCTCTCATATGGCGAGTAACGGATTTTTCCGATACGTTATCAGGAGCATATAGGATAGGTGACGGGTGCGTTATGCAACTCGGAATTTCCCCCGGTGACAGCGGCGAATGGAATGATGGGAGGGCCTGTGTTCTGGATAGACGAGGAGGACTGGTGATGGGTGCTGGCTGGGATTCCATCGTGGTCGCAGGGCCGAAATTATCCAGAGTCCTCAAGGCAGATTTTCGAAATCCTTGTTGGTTCCAAAGGCTCTGCACAATCGCACAATATTGAAGAAAGGGTCAATCAAACAACCCCAGGCGCAAAAATTTTTACAGGCTGATGAATCCGACAAACATTGAAGAGAGTCGCCGTTCCGCTCAACCTTTGGCGACCACAAAAAACCTTGGGATGAGGAGACTCCTCGCGAAACGATGAGAGGTGAGTTTTCGAGTTTCAAGAAGCCTTGATTATTCGAGTGGGCTAAGAGAGCAAAAGACACGGTACGGTTTGTCTTTAAGAGACTAACTAACAAACCGATGAATACAACAGTCGCAAGGAGTTGTCTTCTTTAGTGATGTTGCTCGGGCTGCTCAGCTGCCGGAAAAAAGCTCAGAAATGCGGTAGGTATGGCAGGATTGATAACTGTACTGTAACGACCAAGAAACTACAAGTTGAGCTTGTCTTGTGCCAAATTGAACCTGTTGTGCTTTAACTCCACGCGTTCCGCTGAAATATGGCTTCGATTGGTCGGGGAATTGATTTTCACCCGGAACTAGGCAGGCAATTTAAGAACCGTCCCAGTCAAGCTCCATGAACGGTGTGTTTTGTATCAGCGACGCTGGCGTCATAAACCCACTGCCCCCTCGACACGCACTCTAAATCGGGGTTTCCAGGGTTTTAATCAGCGTTCCGGTGCCAGTTCAAGTCTGGGCAAGGTATACAATACGCAAGAAAGAATGTTTTGATGGACTTCTGCGCTGTCGCATGTTCCATGTGAGGCTCCAAATGACCCGTCGAAAGGTTTTAATGGAGGAAATGACAGCAGACCGATTTCATCAAAGCACACACCACTCTGATTTATGTATGTACATGCAGACAACTTGCCACTCGAGGCTTTGTAGAGGTCGGATTCTTTCGTGGATCTCGCCACTTCTACTTTCGGCTCTGCGTCACGATTGTGCTTGACATCATTGTAACATCACACAAACGATTTGTTGCCTCAGCAGCTTCATCAAGTTCCTCAAAGCTGGTCTGAGCAAACGCCCGGTTTTCCTTGCAATCAGCACTTATTACTGGAATCGTCGCAGACGATAATGAATAAGTTCCTTTTCCAATCCCTGATCTCAAGATCCAGCTAGGTTTTCGCTGCATCTGTATGGGAGTCGTTTCTCCTTCATATGTGATATCAAAATTGGTTTTCCACGGAGTTGCCGCAACAAAAAGAAGCCACTGGTTCATGACACCCCCTATGGCTAATTTTGGACCTCACGGCACCTTTGATCAGTAAAAAGCATCACTGCAGGTTTATTCTTATTTGATTTTGATCCAAGAGCGTGGGTCGGACGGCCAGCTTTATCCTTGAACTACAAAGCCAATTGCCAAAGCATGGCTGTAACATGCATACTATTGACATGAAAGGCGGAACGGGTCACTGCGCCAGCGGAAACTGCGCCAATGATGACGCAGTTAAAAGTTTGTTTATCCAAACCGAATGTAATCGGAGTCAAGCCAATACCTTGGACCCACCAAGCTGCTTGTTTCATCTCTTTCTTCATTCATTCGAATTGCTTAAATCCCTAGTCATCATCTAACCTTACCGTTGTCCCAACTCAGGTATTTCTTGTTTTCATTTGCTCAAGTCTAAATAAGTTTCAATCCTTTGAACCTCATTTATTGTTGACTTTCCGGGTTTGCTTCATCCAGTCGTGTCTTCTCTTCACGTTGTGACGATTGTGTTCACTCGGTCTCTGGTCATTTCAATAAAAGGTACATAACAAGCAATCCGATGCATTTGAACTGCTTAACTCCCTAGTCATCATCTCAGTCTACCATTGTCCCTACTCAGGTTTGCTTCATCCAATTGAGCCTTCTCTTCACCTTGTGACTATTTTGTTCACTTGGTCTTTGTACTTTCAATGAAAGCCCCTTAGGTCGTGAGCCCAGCTGGTGCTTGAAATTGACAACCGCCTCACAATGTATGAATTATCCAGAACACTCAAAACACTTTAAAATGTCAACTTTACCCATGGCAATCTTAAAATCAAAACCCACTGCATGTAGCGTGGACTAGCATGCTTTCCCAATTACAATACTAAGATGGCACCCAGCAAGGAGACTGTTCTTTTTGAAAAGAAGAAAGAAAAAACCACTGAAGTCATTCTTGACTACATGGGTCAAGGAATTTTTTTTGGACAAAAGACCATGAACAGAAACCTAATATCTTCTGGAAGTTACTGGTGGACCACAACAAATTTTCATCAGGCAGCAAGCAATCAATGGTTAACCAAAAATTTCTCAGATTTAGTTGTCACAATAACCTCTTTCTCTTTTTCATAGATCCCCAAGGCCGTATTATGGAAATGAACACAGTAGATCTGACTATTGGACCTCTTGGCTTGCGCTTTTGGAAACTTCTCATTTCTAAATTCATTTTTTACAAGCTTCCAAACTCCTTTGAATCACTCAAGGACCTCTTGTTTCTAAAATTTTCACCAATGATCATGGCAGTAAATGACACTCTCCAAAATAAAATTTGAAATACAAATTCCACCTTCTAAAAATTGTTAAAAAAAAGAGAGTTCCCTTTCTATCAAACCAAGATGAAAATTCAGCTTCAAAGGAAAACATAATCCAAAAAACAGAAATTCCAAAGCAGAATGCAAGAAACAAAATTCTAAATTCAAAACTGCTAATTCCAATGAGTCTGACACAGACAGTGATGCCTCAAAACAAACTGCTTCTGCACTAAAATGGGGCAGGAGAGCCATCAAAGCTGCTTCAAACCCCCACTCTTGATACCTTAACAGTTGAAAAATTCATCACATTTTCAAAAACTTATTTTTTGAGTATGAAACTTTAAATCACAAATTTCTGCTTTCAAATGGAAAAAAATCCCATTTTTGGAAATGGTTACATCACAGCCAAAAACCTCAAAAAACCCACCATCCACCTCAAGGCTGTTCATGTGCCAGACCCGAATGTGCTACTGAGCAGCTATGGAAGTTTTTGCAAGCATGAATTCAATGTAGTCAGAATTGAAAACCACAACTTTCAAATATTAACAAACAGAGCTGGATATTCAAAGGAGTTTTTTGAAGCAAATTTTTCATCAATGGAGACAAATCCCCACCCACTAAGTCACTGAAAACCACCATTGCTTCCTTTATTCTCAATTCTAGTTAAAATTTTAACACTCTACAAAGAAAGGCAGAATACCCCAGCTCAAAGGGCTAGAAAATATGTATTGTCAGCCCTCTGATACCAGGAAACTTTCAGTCCTTTAGCTACAGAGAGTGATAAAAATACTGGAATAATAAAAATAATTATTATTCCAAAAATAAACACTTAGAGGCTCAAATAAATAATATAATAAGAGCAGTTTCAAGGTTTAATTGTTTTGGAAATAAAATTTTCTCAATATATATAAAAGAGGGGCCACAGTATTATACTACTGGGGGTCTTTACAGACAAAAAAACCTCTCTTCAAGGGGCCTCCTGAGGCAGTTTAAGAACCTTGGATTCAAGATGGGTGCCTTCTAAACGGCTTATCCACTAATATGGCCAGGCTAAACAGCACAAGAGCCAAAACAGGAAGGGAAAAACTCACTCTGAGCACTTTACCACAAAAATTCTGCAATAATAAGAAGGGTTTCAGAGCAGTTGGGGAGGATTGCTTGATTTAACTTCAATTGGTTGATTGGTTTAAGAAATAAATAATAATACTACAGACTAAGTCATAAATCACTAGCTTAAAATCTTTATAAGCACTTTACTAACAATGAAAGGGAGTCTGATTGATAATAATAATTCCTGGTAAACTTATAATCTGCGGAATAATGGATCCAAAGAGGTCTGTATAAATACCTTTTTGGAGTGATTTTGAGCTTCTCAGGGCACGTAGAGAGGGTTCTGCTCATGGGCTGAGGCTTAAAAGCCAGTCAGGGAAGGAGTAGCACGTCCACTTGGTGCTGTCAATAAGCCAACTTTAGATCTGCTGGATTTCTGTACTATTTTAGCCACAGGATCTGTTAATCTATTATGGAGTAAATTTGATCATTCTGCACTCATCCTTCATTTTTACTATTAGTATTGCCTTAAAGTGAACGGATGTGGCTGTTTAATGATTGTCCATCATCTTCTGATCACATAGATAATTTTTAATAATTTTTATGAACACTCCTTGTAGTGTTTTGTGGTCTTCAAAGATCAGAGTCAATGATTTACGTGATAATCCTTGATCTTTGATTTATTATTAAAAAATGTTTTAAACTTAATTTTTATTAATTTTATTTGGGTCTTGATCTTTTTAGAATATTAATAAGGCATATTTCAACGTTTTACATATGCAAGGCAACCCTAACTAGGTTGTAGCTCTTCTGAGCAGTACCTGGTTGTCAGATTAGTCACAACAGATCCAGACATGGGGATCAGTCAGTACAGATGCGCCAGGGGTAGGATCCACTGCTTGCGTGGCAGAATTAGCTGCGCGCGTGTCTCTAGTATGCAGGAATTTGCTACTACAATTATGTAGGGATATGTAAGGATGCGGAGCTGCACGCAGAAATTGTGACATAACACATTTCCGCGTGTAACTCCTAAAATATACACAACACCTCAATTCTGGGTTAATTTTAGGTGTAAACCCTATATGTGACAACACATGTGAAATTTCAGAATGGCCAAAAGGTGCCATACTGGGGTTGCAATTTTTAGTACTTTTCATTTTAATTATTTTAAAAATGTAAGGACTTGGATTTCAAGGGTGGGGTCAGTGTGTGACCCTAACTAATTTTTGGTGAGTAATCCATTTCTTCAATAATATTTATGAATTTCTCACTCCTTCCTTTTTTAATTTAGATATTCTTGTTTAATTTTTTTTTAAAGTTTTGTGTTGCTATGACAGGTTTCTCTGTACATAGTAGAAAGCTGACATTCCCCCAATCCAAGGTATGTCTATATCTGAAAAAATATTCTGGGCCTAATGCCTCCTGCTGGCTCTGTAGTTCCTTAGGTGTATGGGTCCATCAAGGATATTGTTTTCAGGCAACCATTCATCTTTATCAGCTGATACTCCCTTGTATCTAACTAGGTAGAGTCTGACATCCTTTCCATTGATCCTGTCTTTTTTATCTTTAAGGATCTTGCTAAATTTTCCTTTGTCTTTTTCAGGCTCTTCTGCAACAGGTATTTTAGGTGAAGGAGTATGTTCTCCGGTAGTGTTTGATGAGACTTACTGGGAAGACTGGGTGTTTTCTAGAAAGCTGTTGAGATGCCCACGCTTCTATTTCCCTCATGTCACAAATCTCGTGAAATCCGGTCTCAATCCTCCTCCATACTTTTCCTCTGATTCCCCAAATTTTCACCTGAAAGAAAGAAGGCCTGTCTGTGCATCAGAGGTTTCCAGCAGGAAGAAAGTATTGACTTCTCTGATACTTTTGAACCTACAGGTCAATTTTCATCTCTCCTGGCTCTTTTCACTTTAGCCATGGACAAGAAACTAACCCTTTGACAATTTGATTTGAAAGGCGCTTTCCTTTATGCCCCCCTTAAGGAAACAATATACATTAAAACTCCCAAACTCTCCAAAAGGACTTCCCCCTTCCTCAGATTAAAAAAATCACTATATGGCCTGAAGCAAGCTCCCACAAACTGGTATGACACCCTGATTAGTTGGCTCAAAAGCATTGACTTCATCCCTTCAGTATCAGACCCATGTCTCTTCATAAAAAATAATCACTCCTCTTTTCTATTCTTCCACGTGGACAATATAATAGTTTCTGGTAACACCAAACGTTTTGAGAAACTTTTTCTAGAAATATTTCCCAAATCATCCACCCACTCACCTGACACTCTTCTTGGGATGGATGTCACCTTTCTCCAAGATGCTGTTGCCCTAAGACAAAAATATCTAATTGAAAAAGGTCTTTCCATGCTGAACCTTACCAATTGTAAACCAGTTGCCACTCCTCTTACCCCCAATGTCAAACTACTCCCAGCGTCTGACAACAAAATTGAAAAATTCAAAAACCTCAACCTCAATTATAGATCATTTGTGGCTATTCTCAATTTTCTCACCTGTTGAACAAAGCCAATCTTGCCTCTGCTGTCTCCATGCTATCTCAGTTCAACAACTGTCCTGGCATCAATCATTGGAACAAAATCCTGAAGGCCTTCAGGTACCTCAAAGGACCTATCAACACAGAACTAATCCTCAACCCAATACAAGCAGATGTCAATTGTCTCAAATACTTCAGTGATGCTACCTGGGGGGATGATCCCTCCACCCGCAGGTCCAGAAGTTGCTACCTGTGCCTTTTGAAGGGATGTATCCTATCTTGGTGAAGTTCTAGTCAGAAGAATATCACTTTATTGTCCACAGAAGCCAAACTATGTTACCTATCCAATGTGTGTCAGGAAAACATATGGATGACACATCTAATAGAAGAAATCTGGAATATTTCCCTCTCACCATCCGACTTCAAGATCAACAACAAAGTACTGTTGGAAAAAATCAAACACTTCAATCACAACTCCAACACCAAACACCTGGACATCAAAGAAAAGAAACTCAGGTAACTCTTCAGTGAAGAAAAAATCTCAATTAAACTCATCAGTTCATGCAAAATGGTTGCAGACTGTCTAACAAAAGCAAGCAATAGAGAATCCTTGTCACATCTCCGCAACTACTTCATGATTGATCTTCATCCACATAATGGGGGGTGTTGAGATGCGCGCGCTTCTCTTTCCCTCATGTCAAAAATCTTGTGAAATCCGGTCTCAATCCTCCTCCGTGCTTTTCCTCTGATTGCTTCCAATCCTTTCTCCCTCTTTGATTCTTCTCATTTATCAATCTTGATCAATTTTCAGGACTCACCTTAGCCTTTTTTTATCCATATTGTCATCTCCCTTGTCCTTCCTACCTACTCACCTACTCATCTTTCCCTCAACTTCTTTACCTTACCTTACCAACCTCAACCTTACTAACTTCAACATCCAATCCATCCAAATCTTCTACTTATCATCGCACTCATCTGGTAGTTATTTGGTATGAAGATCCAAACCCACTTCTTTCTTCCATTTAATTTTATTTATCATTGAACTTCCATCTCATTTCATTTTTCTGAACCTACAGAGCTTGTCAATCTTATCTTAAAATAACAATCAGTCCTACTCTTGTGGGGACACTGCCTGTCTTGGTTCTTGATCTGGAATTATAAAGAATAAATTTAACAAAGTCTCATCACTAAGGATTACTTCCACAGCATTCTTACCATGAAGTTTATTAATGGTGAAAGGTCCAACAAAAGCTGGTCTAAGCTTTCTATTTACAGCCAAGTTGGTGAAGTTGGTGGTAGAGATCAAGACTTGATCACCAATCTTGAAATCTGGCTCCTTATGGGTTCTATCCCACCTTTGTTGGTTATACTCCAGAGCATCCTGGACACACTTAACAGCATGTTTATTAGCTACATCCAATCATGGCAATAACCATCAGAATTCTTGTATTCTAGACCAAAGTAACAGAACCTCCTGGGCATTTTTTCCAGAGTCTGAATCATTATTTCAGCCAAACCATCCGTCTGAGGGTGATAAGCTGTAGAGAAAGCCAAGGTAGTTCCCAGCATGTCATGAATATTTCCCCAGAACTCAGAGGTGAAATTAGGATCTCTGTCACTGATAATGATCTTGGGAATTCCAACATCAGCAACGAGTCTATTCCAAAATAACAGGGCAACTTCCATAGCAGTGTCTTCCTTGTGATTAGGTAGAAACTTTGCTTTCTTGGAGAACCTATCCACCATGACTAGGAATGATTTTTAGGAATAGGCTCCTCCTGGTGGTAGTCCAGTTACAAATTCCATGTTGATGATCTCCCATCTTTCCTTGAGTTTGGCAATTTTTTGCAGTAGACCAAACCTTTTCCCAGTGGTCCTGTTGGACTTCTGACAAGTTTCACAACTAGTAACATACTGGACAGTGGAGTCTCTCCAATTGATCCACCAAGCAGTTTGTTTCAACTTATCTAAGGTTCTATCAGTAGATAAATGACCAGATGAGCAGTTATCATGGCATTCAGCCAGGACATGTTTGATATGGTCATCCTTAGTTAAGACTATAACTTTTGAATGTTTATGCCTGTAGTATACTAGACCATCCCATATGGTGAACCTTCCAGCTTTGTATGGTTTCAAGAGGGGTTCAGGTAGTCTATTGATCAATTCAGATGGTGGAGAAGTACTTTCCATAATGGTGGTCAGAGTTTTCATGCCGGAATTGTAAGATTCTTTGATTGAGTTGAACAAGGATTCATCCAGGTCACAAATGTGGATTCTCATGATAGGAGTTTCAACATCCAACATGTTAATGTTAAGGATAGGGAAGATATCATTATCCTTTGGATCACAAGCAGGGTTACTTGGGTCATTGGGTAAAGCATTCCTTCTCAAACTATCAGCATTCTGGTGTTTAGCACCAGCTTGGTGAACTATGGTCATCTGACCTCTGTACTGTTTTATGGCTATCTGCCATCTTAACATGTGCCTACTAGGGGTCTTCATATTCATCAAAGTCCTGACAGCATTAAAGTCAGTAATTACTGTGAACTTGGTGCCTTCCAAGTAGTAATGAAGTTTCTCCAGAGCCCATTCTAAAGCAAGGCATTCCATTTGGCTTGCACCATACCTTATTTCAGTATCCTTAACGTGTCTGGATATGAAGAGTATATGTTTTTCCACCGTTTTGTCATCCTCTATGACTTCCTAGTGTGATGCATCTCCTAGCCCGTCCATACTTGCATCTATATAGAGCTTGAAGGGTTTAGAATAGTCTGGCTGAATCATTACTGGAGCTGAAGCCATAGCCATCTTGAGTTCCTTGTAATTCTTAACTCTTTCATGAGTCATTTCAAACAATGTGGCGTTGTTGCAGATTTCATACAGACACCTGGTTCTAAGAGAAAACTTTGGGCAGTACTTCCTATAGTAGCTGCAGAAGCTAACAAAAGATAGGAGTTCAGTTTAATTCTGAGGCATTGGCTTATTCATTACTGCTGCTATCTTTTTTTGGTCAGAGGCTAAGGTTAGTCCAGAGACAATGTGCCCCAAGGCTTTCAGTTCTCCATTACCAAATTTACACTTCTTCATTGATACTTTTAATCCCACAGCAGAGATAGTTTTGAGGACTAATCTTACTTTATCCAGGTGGGTATCCCAATCATGAGAGTATATGATAACATCATAAATGTAAACCATCATCCATCCTTGTCTGATGAAAAATCCTAGAACTGTGTCTGTCATCCTTTGAAAATGAGAAGGAGAATTTTTTATGCCAAAAAGCATCCTTAAATACTCATAAATTCCCAAATGACAGATAATTCTCATGAATTTCTGGCTATGAGGGCTGATAGGTATTTGGTGAAAAACTTTCAGCATTTCCATGGTAGTGATGTACTTAGCTTTTGACAGGTTATGCAGAGCATGGTCAATCCTTGGAATTGGATAATAGTAAGCTTGGGTGTAGTTGTTGAGCATTCTAAAATCTCCAACCATCCTTGCCTTATCATTATGCCAAGCTATAATTCCTGGGGTAATGATATCCACTTGTTCATTGTGTCCTACTTTCCTTAAGACTTGTAATTCAACCAACTCTTGAATATGAGTTTCCAGAGCAGCTCTAGATTTTGGACTAGAAGAGTAAGCAGGTCTCCTGAGGTTAAGTGGGTAAGGAGCCTTAATGGTTAGAGTCAGAATAATATCATGTCCTTTGATGTTAGAAATGGGGTGATCCTTGGTACAGAAAGCATTCTGATTTTCAAAGCATACTTGTAAGATGTCCCGTTTTTGTTCTTCATTGAGCAGGGAATTCAAAGCTGCTTGAGAGAAGTATTCCTGATTGAAACTCTCTAAGGGTTTCACATAAGTTGAATCAGAATTTTGAGCATTGAAATGGCATATTTGGAACTTCTTGTTCCAGTCTCCCCCTATAGTGAAGTATCTACCCTTACTTTGGAATACATCTATACCATACAAGCAAAGAGAATCATTTCCAAGGATAAAGTAATCACATATTCCATTTTGGAGCACTACAAATTCAATGTTCAGCTTGAGTGATGCTTTAGAGTGAGGGAGTATGATATCAGAAGACCATACTCCAACAGCATTGAGAGAAGAATTACAACTGCTGAACTTAGCCTGAGGTATTGGTAATAAGTTCAGTTTCCAGTTTGGGTCTTTTTCTCCAAATAAGTTAAACCAACACAAGAGAAAAAGGCTCCACTGTCCAAGAGTAAAATAACCGGGGAACCTTGGATCAAACCAGTAGCGTAGCATGTTTTGCCAGAAGTGTAACTTTTACCGGTAGAAGGTTTCAGAGTCAAGGCCTTAGCCTCAGAGATGTGGTGAATCTTCATGTTGGGATTCAATTTTTGAGGTAAGTTAGAATCCTCATTAGCAGAATTTATGTCCAGAGAAGACTCAGTACCTCCTTCAATAACATTGATGGGGTTGGTGATCATTAAATCACACTCAGAAATTGTTCCATCAGTATCATCAAGGTGAGGGTCAGGATTATCAAAATCTTCTCCTTCAATAGGATTAATCCTTTTCCTAGGTAGAGGAAAATCAGGTTTTACATTTCCTGTCTGTTTGCAGTTCCAACATACTTCTTTCTTTGATTCTTGAGTCTTTTTGGCCTCCAAGTTGGTTGGATTAGTGGAAGGGGACTCCTTAGTTTTGGCAGTATACTCTTCCCTTTTCCTAGTATTTTTTTTCCCTGGAGAGTCTTTTGAATCTTTTATCAAGACCATTCATATCAATAGTCTCTTCCAACACACTTATCAAGGTAGAAAGATCAGAATCCACAGGAATCCTGCACCTTACACTGTGGTTGATTTGTCCAGGACATAAGTTGAGAAGTCTTTCATTGACTTCTTCTTTATCAGCATTAGGGTAAAAACAGTCTAACCTCCTTTTCTGTTCTAAACACCACTTGTGAGGTTTGTCCTTGGATGGATCAGACTGGGAGGTTTCAAAAGTTTTCATCATCTTTCTTTTCCAAATCATGGTACCAAATTTTACTTTGATCAATTCTTTCCAAGAACTCCAGGATAAGGCTCCAACTTCTTCCCTTTTATTGATAAACCAATCAAGAGCCACTCGTTCAAACAGTCTGGGCAATTTTACCACAGCTATTTCATCAGGGATTTCATAAGAAGCAAGTTTATAATCAATAAATTTAATGAAAATGAAATGGTTGTATTCTCCTTCTCCAGAGAATTTAGGCCATTCAGTAATGGGAGGAAGTAAATTCAAAGCCTTTTCCACTTCAGGAGTAGGACTGGGCCTAAAAGATTCATCCCTAGTTGTCCTGGTTCTGGCAGGAACACTAGAAGTACTGGTGAACCTAGAAGGTCTAGTGTCTTCCAGGTCAATGACTGGAGAGTTAGTAGAAATGACTTTAAGATATCTGAGATAATTCTTAATCATACCTAACTCCAAATCAAGTATGTTGTTTAATAAATCAATCTTTTTAATCAGATGAGCTGTAGGATTAGGACTAGTTCTCTTAACTTCTTCCTTGAGATGGTCCATGGTTGCAAGAATATCTTCTTGAAGAATTGATTGTTTATCATCAATATGTTTCATCAGGTCCAACTTACTAGATTTTATATTATCCTTGATTTGTTGTATTTCAAACTCATCAATTCTCATAGTCTGAGACTGGGTATCAATAACTCTGAAAATACTCAGAATCAATTTCTCCAATTATTGATAGACTTTGTCAAAGAACTTGCTGATAATAGTAAAATTGTGAGACACATTCACAGAAAAGCTGTTAAGAGCTTCTACATCTAATTGTGGTACACCTTTTTCCACTTCTGGGCTAAGGATATTATGTTGTCCCAATCCTTTGGGTTCCTTAACGTCTGATGGGGTGAGGATCTCTTCTTTTTGGGGTCCTTTCCCTTTAAGGAAGCTAACTGATCCCAAGGATTCAAGCTCTGCATGTAGCCTTCTACTTCTTTCTTTGGGATCAACTTTTGCAGAGAAATATGAGATTTATTTGCCAGAGAGATAGCTTTTCTCATACCTGGCTGATCCTCCTGGGTCTGAGCCAACTTGAATTTTTCCCAATAGCTCACCCGCTCTTTCACTAACACTTTGACTCTTTCCTCCTTGGTTGAGTCCAGCTGGGGTGGCATAGAAGGACTGGTATCCTCCTGGGATAACATGTTGGGCAGATGGTGGTTCTCCAAGGGTCTGTTGGTCAAATTGGCGGCTGCGGTCATTGCCGTTGTTGTCCTGTGTGACACTATGGTCATGGGTACATGCCCTTTCATCGCGCTTGCAACTGGAGTCCTTGCGCATACGGGTTCCTCCAAGCAGAGATCCATATGATGGGGCTCTACCAGTTGGGTGGGTGTTGCGCCTCTTTTGATCCATATCACCAAAAAAATGTGTAAGTCTTCTGTCAAAACTTTTGAAAAAGACTTAAGAATATAAAAAAAATAATATTTTTTGAGTATTTATATTTTTAATAATAATTTTTTTTTATATGTTTTAACTTACTTAAAGTCAAATTCAAGGGTACCAACACTTGGTTGGGATCAAAACTGTCCTTGGGGGGTATTCCAACGGGATCTGAGTGTGTTCCAATCAGATCTTGGGATAAATCCAAGGGTAAGTCCAAGGGTACACTGTTGGGGACATCCTCTAGGAGGTCCTGGTAAATTAGATCACCAAAAAGAAAATCCACTGAGATGTGATAAGATAATCTTAGATTTCTAGATGACACAAAACCAGCAGCTAGACAAAGTGGTAGAAAGGAAATAAGAAACTAGAGAACACAAGAAAAGATGACGTAGAATGAAAAGAAAACCATACAAGTCAAACCATAATCAAAGGTCAAAAGGAAAGGTGGCCATTCAAGTTTGAGAGGGACGTTGAGGTACAATCAAATCAGATAAGGATGGACATGGTGGAGATAGGCTGGACAGAATGGAGAGTCAGATTGTTTGGTTGAGATAGGAGGTTGATTTAGAGTCTTACCAGTCAGAGAATCGTTGTTGAAGGACTTGCGATTGTATGTTGATGATTTGGAATGAGAAGTAGAAGTTTGGCAAGAAGGAAACTGAGAGAAAGAAAATTGAGAGAATGAAGAATGAGAAGAAGAGAGGAGACTGAGAGAAAAGACAACCAGAAGTGAAACTGAGAATAGGAAGATGAGACAAGAGAGCAAGGCATTTGGGGATTCCCCATTCCGGGGCAAGTCAGAGCGCGCGTATGGTGAGCTGATGGTTCCCCGTTGCGGGGTGAGTGTGGAGGCCCGCGCGGTAAGAGGATTTGTGGAAAGTCAAAACCCCCCGTGACTAGTAAGAAGAGAAATTCAGGAATCAGAGGAATTGGTGAAGATATTCTGCTGTAGAAGTTTAAGGGCGCCAACAGAGGTGGCCTTAGTCAAAGGGTCTGCTATCATCTTCTCTGTTGGGATGAGAATAAGGTTGAATTTAGATAATGAGAAGTCTTCACGCAACCCTTTAGTCTTGATGTCAATGTGGCGGGACTTAGAATGAGAGCCAAATTTTTTTATTTTATCATCTAATCCCTTATTATCTATATGTATCATAGGTCTTACCTTGGTGGAAGGATCTATTTTGCTGATGAGGTGAGTGATCCATTTCAGTTTGAGGTAGCAGTCTAGCATTGCATTGAGTTCTGATTCTGTTGACAAGTAAGTTATATTCCTCTGTCTGGATGAGTTCCAAACAACCGGGCTACCATAGTGGAATATGATATACCCTGTCTGAGATTTGCAAAGGGTAGGTTTGTCTCCCCAAGTAGTGTCACTGTACCCGGATATGATTTCTTTAGAAGGGTTGTATTCAAGAGTTAATTTGAGGTTTCTTGTTGTTTTAAGATACTTCCATACCTTGCACACTTCCTTCCAATGTTTCATACTGGGTTTGGCATTGAACATAGCTAGACTTGAGACCGCAAAAGATATGTTGGGCAGGGTGTATTGAGAGAGATGATTCAAAAGTCCAATGGCAGATTGGTAGTTGATGTTGAGCTGAGAGAACTCTGCATGATCTTTGTTGGAGGCCGGTTCAAGATGGTGATTTTGGGTGAGAGGAGAGTTGATGTTCTTACAGTCAGTAAGTCCCAATTCTTCCAGCCCCCGGTCAATATGTTTGGGTTGGCTCAAATTGATCTTGTCACCTTTGATTTCCATCAGCATACCAAGAATGGTATTTGGAGAATGACAGGCTGAGTTTGAGAACCTTTTCAAGAAGTTAGTAGCAAATTTTTCCGATCTACCTACAAGGATGAGGTCATCAACGTGAAATTAAATGACCTCTCCCAATTTTGAATTGAGATATACGCATGGATCACTGGTTGATTCATAGAAACCTTGCAATTTGATCCACCCGGTTAAAGTCTTGTACCAGTTTTTTGGGGATTGTCAAAGGACGTATAGAGATTTGTTTAATTTGAGATTGGGCGATTTTTGAGTAGAGCCCTCAGGGGTCCCAATTATCACGGTCTTGTTCAGTGGAGCATTTAGAAAGGCCCCCTTCACGTTGAATTGAGTGAAGGACATCTTGTTCTTGAGTCGGTAGATGAGTGCGAGTCAAAGAGATCCCAGTTTACCGGTTTGTGCCCAGGTCTTGTCAAAATCTACGCCTTGGATCTGATCAAAACCCTGAACACATAGACGGGCTTTATACTTAACTGGTTCTCCATGACAGTTCTCCTTCACCTTGAATACCCAGGTAGTATTCAAAATATTGTTGGGTTTGTCGTAATACTCTTCCCAGACTTCTTGAGCTTCAATAGAGGTGAGTTCTTCTTCAGATGCTGTTTTCCATTTAGGCCATTTGGGGCACTTCCAAGCAGCTTTGTATGATGGGGGTTCATAGTAGTGATGAAACCCGTATCTCTGTGGTTTCCAAATTTCACGTCTGGGTCTTAGATTTATCTCTTGAGTGGGTGGTTCAGATGCGACAACAGGGTTGGATTCAGAACTTTGAGAATTGGAAGACTGAATTTTGTCTTGATCCGAGTCGGATTCAATTAGTTGGGAGTCAGATTCTTGGATTGAGTATTGCTTATCAATGGAAGAAAAGTTGTTCTTTTTAGGATCCAAGCCGGGTTGAGAGAAGATGTCTGATCCAAGTGACTCCAAGAAAGGAAAGTTGTTTAGGCGATTTTTAAGAAACTTGACATTTTTCGTTTTGACAATTCCTCCAAGCAAGTTGAGAATGAGATACGAGTGGAAGGTGGGATTAAGTCCAACCAGCACTGCTTTGAGGCCCTTTTTGTCAAATTTGCAACCTTTTAGGAGTCAATTGGCAAGATATATAGCAGACAAGCCTACGGTTTTTAAATAATTAACAGGAAGTTTCTTACCAAACATAAGTTCCGAGGGAGAAGATTGAATACCTTCTCTTGGTATCTGGTTGAGCATGAAGCAACAACTGCGTACTAAGATGTGCCATTAGTTCTTTGCTAGTCAAGATGATGAGAATTTAGCTTGCACAGATTCTATTATAGTTCTATTTGCCCTTTCTGCTCATCCATTATGTTGGGAGTGGTAGGGTTCAGAAGTTAGAAGCTTGATGTGTTTCTTTTTAGCAAAGTCCTTGAGAGTAGAATTGGTAAATTCAGTATCTTTATCGGAGAATATTTTGGAAGGGTATTAATTCAACCTGTTATACTCTTTTTCAAGAATGTTGATGATGGTTTCAGGCGTTTCGTCTTTGTTTGTAAGGGGAAAAGCTGCCAAGTAGCCGGTGTGATTGTCAACCAGGGTGAAAAGATATTGATGGCTGGCTTTATATTGAGGACTGATTGGACCAACCAAGTTGAGATGAATCCTGTCTAGGGGTTTATTGGCAGGAGTAGAGGAGCTAGAGAACGGTGATCTTGTAATTTTGCTCTTCAAGAAGTCATTGCATTGAAAACTATTGAGTTCCTTGTTGGTATAGAGGTCTTTTATCAGAGGCTTGAGGGTAGAGAGAGAGGCTTTTCCGTAAATCTGGTGAATATTGAGAAGAGGAAGAGTTGAGTTAGGAGGCATATTCAATAGGTTTACAGTTTGATGTGATTCAGAAGATCAAGGTATTTCAACAACAAATAGATTTTCTTGAATTAGGCCTTTCAGCACAAGCTGGTTATTGCGGACTACGGAGAATGTTTTTCAAACTTGAAAAAGGGAGCAACCCTTTTTGGCTAAAAGTCCGGGACTAATTAAGTTGACAACAATGTCCGGAACGTACGCGCAACCTTCAAGGGTGATTACTGAGTTGTTTCATTCTAGCTTGACAGTTCCCGTGCCACAAATCTTCAGACTAGCCTCCAGTTTACCCATCTTGATTTCATCCGATTTGTCCTGGAGTTTGATGGTAGAAACGAACTTCAGATTGTTGAAGATATGAATATTTGCTCCTGAATCCAGGAGAAGATTAGGGGTGTTGTCTGCATTGATCCACAGGGTAAGTAGTGCATGGTAATTTATTGTAGGAGTTTGTTTTGTCTTGTTTTTCCAATCATTCTGCTGTTCAATCCACCGGTCCGGAGCAATCTGAGGATGTAGGTGGAAGCACAAAGATTCTAGGTGAGGAGAATTGGGGTTGTGGTATCCCTCTTGGCATTTCATCTTGATTCTATTCTCATCCTTATTATTTTTAGTTTTAGTAGCAACTAGAGAGATGTCAATTGAGGGTTTGGAGGTAGTTAGTTGTGCTTTCCTCTCGTTAATGTATTGAGTGAGATGATTAAAAACAACGTCTGTAGTCAAGTTCTTCTCAACATGCATAATTTGTTGTTTTAGGTTTTCAAGCATGGGGGAAAATTTGAAGAGTAAGAGATAAGCTAGTATATCTTTAGGTAGTTCTATACCAACATCTGTCATTTTTGTAATGGCCTTGCGCATTTCAGTGATAAATCCTTCAATGGCCTTTTTGTTGAATTCCAAATGAAGGAAGTAGTTGAATACCCTAGATTGGTTTTCTGTCTCTGAAGACGCAAATCTTTGAGTGATCTCTGCCCATAAAAGTTTCAAAGAGGTGATATTGGATGAGTTGACAACATTTGCATGTGTTGTACTATCAAGTTTTGACAGGATGATTGCTTGTATTTTGCGGTCTTGTTTTGATGAGATTGGGCTGGAGTTCCGAGTAATAGCCTCCTTGATATCTTTGAGATCGAAAAGCATAAGCATCTTGTCTTGCCATATTGAGAAATTCTCTTTGTTAAGGGGGGGTATGTCCTCAACAGATGCCTTGAGGGCCACTTGGTGGAAATAGTCGTTTGCTCCCACTGGTTCTTTCATGTCTTGCTGATTGAGTTTGCTTGTAGATCTTTGGCTTTTAACCGTGATAAGATAATCTTAGATTTCTAGATGACACAAAAACAGCGGCTAGAAAAAGTAGTAGAAAGGAAATAAGAAACTAGAGAACACAAGAAAAGATGACGTAGAATGAAAAGAAAACCATACAAGTCAAACCATAATCAAAGGTCAAAAGGAAAGGTGGCCATTCAAGTTTGAGAGTGACTTTGAGGTACAATCAAATCAGATAAGGATGGAAATGGTGGAGATAGGCTGGACAGAATGGAGAGTCAGATTGTATGGTTGAGATAGGAGGTTGATTTAGAGTCTTACCAGTCAGAGAATTGTTGTTGAAGGACTTGCAATCGTATGTTGATGAGTTGGAATGAGAAGTAGAAATTTGGCAAGAAGGAAACTGAGAGAATGAAGAATGAGAAGAAGAGAGGAGACTCAGAGAAAAGACAACCAGAAGTGAAACTGAGAATAGGAAGATGAGACGAGAGAGCAAGGCATTTGGGGATTCCCCGTTCCAGGGCGAGTCAGAGCGCGCGCGTGGTGAGCTGATGGTTCCTCATTGCGGGGTGAGTGTGGAGGCCTGCGCGGTAAGAGGATTTGTGGAAAGTCAACAAGATGGATAAAAGAAAAAATGTGAGTTTAATATTTTTTTGTATTTTTATGTGGTAAGATGATGTTTTTACAGAAAAATAATCACTTTTATTAATTTTGAAATTGTCTTTATCTTCAGGATTACTTAGCTCATAAATATAAAGCTTCCTTTGATAAATTTTCCACTCCTTATGTTGCCTTAATAAAGAATTTAAATTGATAATTTTTTCAAGCTCAAGTTCCTTGTCCTTTATAGCTTTCTGTTTATAATAAAGCAATTTATCCTGTTGTTGCTCAGGAGTTATAATAACAGGCACAAAGTTACAGAGTTTTTCTTCTTTCTTTTTCTTTAATAAGGTTCATATAATAATTGATCAATTCTCTGTTGGTCTTAAGATTCACTAGAGAAACAAAGGATCAAAAATATATGTTATAAATATTTTAAATTAATTTTTTTAAAAATAATCGACTGGTCCAAGGAATAAATAATCAATAATTAATTATTTAAGGAAATTTCCTGGCCAGACCCCCAGTTGTAAGCCCTCTGATAGCAGGAACCTTGCAGTCCTTTAGCTACAGAGAGTGATAAAAATACTGGAATAATAATAATAATTATTCCAAAAATAAACACTTAGAGGCTCAAATAAATAATATAATAAGAGCAGTTTCAAGGTTTAATTGGTTTGGCAATAAAAGTTTTTCAATATATATATAAAAGAGGGGACACAGTATTCTACTACTGGGGGTATTGACAGACAAAACAACCTCTCTTCAAGGGGTCTCCTTAGGCAGATTAAGAGCCTTGGATTCAAGATGGGTGCCTTAGAAAGGGCTTATCCACTAATATGGCCGGGCTTAACAGCACAAGGGCCAAGACAGGAAGGGAAACACTCACTATGAGCACTTTACCACAAAAATCCTGCAATAATAGGAAGGTTTTCAGAGCTGTTGGGGAGGATTGCTTGATTTAACTTCAATTGGTTGATTGGTTTAAGAAATAAATAATAATACTACAGACTAAGTCATAAATCACTAGCTTAAAATCTTTATAAGCACTTTACTAACAATGAAAGGGAGTCTGATTGATAATAATAATTCCTGGTAAACTGATAATCTGCGGAATAATGGATCCAAAGAGGTCTGTATAAATACCTTTTTGGGTTGATTTTGAGCCTCTCAGGGCACATAGAGAGGGTTCTGCTCATGGTCTGAGGATGAAAAGCCAGTCAGGGAAAGATTAGCACGTCCACTTGGTACTGTCAATTATCTCACTTTAGATCTGCTGGATTCCTGTACTATTTTAGCCACAGGATCTGTTGATCTATCATGGCATCAATTTGATCATTCTGCACTCATGTTTCATTTGTACTTTTAGTATTGCTTTAAAGCTAACAGATGTGGATGTTTACTGATTTTCCATCATCTGCTGATTACGTAGCCAATTTTCAATGATTTTTCTGAAAACTCCTTGTACTATTTGTTGGTCTTCAAAGATCAGAGTCAATGATTTACATGGTAACCCTTGATCTTTGATTTATTATTAAAAAATGTTTTAAAATTAATTTTTATTAATTTTATTTAGGTCTTGATCTTTTTAGAGTATTACTAATGCATATGTCAACTTTTTACATATGCCAGGCAACCCTAACTAGGTTATAGCTCTTCTGAGCGGTACCTGGTTGTCAGATTAGTCACAACGGATCCAGACACGGGGATCAGTCAGTACAGATGCGCGAGGGGTAGGATCCGCTGCTTGCGTGGCAGAATTAGCTGCGCGCATGTCTCTAGTACGCAGGAATTTGCTACTACAAGTACGTAGGGATATGTAAGGATGCAGGTCTGCGCGCGGGAATCGTGACATAACACATTTCCGCGTGTAACTCCTAAAATATACACAAGACCTCAATTCTGAGTTAACTTTAGGTGTAAACCCTATATGTGACAACACATGTGAAATTTTAGAATGGCCAAGAGGTGCCACACTGGTGTCTTAATTTTTAGTACTTTTCTTTTTAGTTATTTTAAAAATGTAAGGACTTGGATTTCAAGGGTGGGGTCAGTGAGTGACCCTACCTAATTTTTGGTGAGGAATCAATTTTCCCAATAATATTGATGGATTTCTCACTCCTTCTTTTTCAATTTAGATATTCTTGTTTAATTTGTTTTTTAAAGTTTTGTGTTGCTATGACAGGTTTCTCTGTACATAGTAGCAAGCTGACATGTATGGTGTATCAAGCTTGTCAGGGGGCACTCCTAAATTTGGAAGAAATTCCCAAAAATTTATTTTCCACCTTCTAGAGTCTCCTTGACACCCTCTAAAGTCTGTTTGGCACTTATCCAAGCATGCATTGGCATTTTTCCAGTTTGGGTGGTTTGGGATTGAGCTCAGTTGGTCACACCCCCCAAAATAAATAATTTTGGTAAAACTGATGGTATGTTTTTTTTTTTGCATTTTGAGCAATACATATTTGTGTGTAAATATCATACAACCATGTTTTCAAAGAAACCTAAAAAAAACCCCTGTAGATGAGTAAATAAATTACTGAATAATAATGATGATGATGATGACAATGATAATGATAATAATAATAATAATAATAATAGTAATAATAATAATAATAATAATAATAATAATAATAATAATAATAATAATAATAATATCAATAATATTAATAATAATAATAATAATAATAATAATAATAATAATAATAATAATAATAATAATAATAATAATAATAATAATAATAATAATAATAATAATAATAATAATAATAATAATAATAATAATAATAATAATAATAATAATAATAATAATAATAATAATAATAATAATAATAATAATAATAATAATAATAATAATAATAATAATAATAATAATAATAATAATAATAATAATAATAATAATAATAATAATAATAATAATAATAATAATAATAATAATAATAATAATAATAATAATAATAATAATAATAATAATAATAATAATAATAATAATAATAATAATAATAATAATAATAATAATAATAATAATAATAATAATAATAATAATAATAATAATAATAATAATAATAATAATAATAATAATAATAATAATAATAATAATAATAATAATAATAATAATAATAATAATAATAATAATAATAATAATAATAATAATAATAATAATAATAATAATAATAATAATAATAATAATAATAATAATAATAATAATAATAATAATAATAATAATAATAATAATAATAATAATAATAATAATAATAATAATAATAATAATAATAATAATAATAATAATAATAATAATAATAATAATAATAATAATAATAATAATAATAATAATAATAATAATAATAATAATAATAATAATAATAATAATAATAATAATAATAATAATAATAATAATAATAATAATAATAATAATAATAATAATAATAATAATAATAATAATAATAATAATAATAATAATAATAATAATAATAATAATAATAATAATAATAATAATAATAATAATAATAATAATAATAATAATAATAATAATAATAATAATAATAATAATAATAATAATAATAATAATAATAATAATAATAATAATAATAATAATAATAATAATAATAATAATAATAATAATAATAATAATAATAATAATAATAATAATAATAATAATAATAATAATAATAATAATAATAATAATAATAATAATAATAATAATAATAATAATAATAATAATAATAATAATAATAATAATAATAATAATAATAATAATAATAATAATAATAATAATAATAATAATAATAATAATAATAATAATAATAATAATAATAATAATAATAATAATAATAATAATAATAATAATAATAATAATAATAATAATAATAATAATAATAATAATAATAATAATAATAATAATAATAATAATAATAATAATAATAATAATAATAATAATAATAATAATAATAATAATAATAATAATAATAATAATAATAATAATAATAATAATAATAATAATAATAATAATAATAATAATAATAATAATAATAATAATAATAATAATAATAATAATAATAATAATAATAATAATAATAATAATAATAATAATAATCACTATGATAATAAAAATAATAAAATATTAGTAATATTTGGAGAAAAAATATCAGTAATATTTGCAGAAAAAATATTAGTAATATTTGCAAAAAATCAATATTTATATATTCCAAAGGGGAATCTTTGCAAGGGTTGTGTCTTGTTATAGGCTTCAAAAAAATCCGTTAAATCTCTTTTAAAAACTTCCAAATGTTAAGCCTCTTTTAGTGATTAGAGGATCTTATTAATCCCTTTCTCCTCCCTTCAATAGCCCACCTTAGATATTAGGGCTTCTCAGAGGCTAGGAAACCCACCATTAGAAAGTCACCATTTTTTTGAACAATCCCCCCATTTTTAATAGCAGGTTTCTGAAATACATATACCCCTTAAGTGGTGTATTTTAAAATGGTGGGTTTCATGAAAATGGGGGATTTCAAACATCAAACCTGCCATTTATGCATCATCATCCATCCACCATCCATCATGTCCGAAACACCCATCCACGTCAGAAAATACTTACCAATCAAATCCCATCACATCACACACATCTCATCTCCATTGCTTCACATCTGAATCTTCACACAAATCCCATCATAATCTCATCAAACCACATCAAATGACCATCTTTTTCAATATGTACCATCAAACTTCCTGGAAGCAAGTTTAAAATGCCAAAAAGCTGACTGAATTTTTGTTAGTATTTGACTGCCATTCAGACTCCAATTCAGAGTCCAGTTTTGAATCAACTTGTTTGGCTTTGTATACTCTATTAAAAAATCAATACATGGTCCAAAGAAGAAGAACTCTACACAACCCTATGTATGCAAGGAAAAATTATTGTCTCCTCCCCGACTTAAACTTCCAGAAACTGTTCCAAACTCTATTGCCTTCATTCATAAAGCTTTTGGAGATGATTGAAGACCACCACATCTTCCACCAAAATTCTTGGAATTCTCAACACAATCCAGCTATAAAACTGGCTTTTGCTCTTTGTAGATTGGGATCAAATCAAAATGCAGCAGCAATTCATTGATTAGAAAATCTATTCTCAGTTTTTCATGGAACCATTGACTCATAAATCAAAAGAGTCATGATTGCTATCCTATCTTTCCGTCCCTCAGTCCTTTCTTGGGAATCAAAAGAAGAACGCAAGGAGATATCTCAAGTAATGGAACCAAAGGATTTCCTGTTTGCATTGGGTTTGTTGATGGAACCATCATCCCCTTGAGTCAAAAAACAAAGCTAGATGGCAACCACTATTTTGATTGGAAAAGAAGGCAATTCATTCATTTCTTTTCAAACAACTTTGATTATAAATTTGATAGAACACTGACCAAATATGTTTTATCTGTTTTCTTAGATGCTCTGTGGCACTAAAACTTGTTGGTGATAAAAAAAAGAAGTTCATATCCCTCCATGCTGGCCTTCTGGGTTCTTTTCATGATTCATATGGTTTCAATTGGATGGGGATTTCCCAAAAACCAGAGAGCTAATTTGACCAAGATAAATACCTTCTGGCCAATTCAGCTTATGCTAGTGGGAAATAAGTGGTTGCAGCATACCAGAATGTTTTTTCCAAGGATCAAGGACAAACCAATTTCAACTATCATCTTTCCCAATCACAAGTTCAAATTGAGCATGCCATAGGATTCCTGAAAGAAATATGGGCCAGCTTAAGGGAAATTTGAAACCAGCTTCAAAAACCCAAAGACATGGAGTTCTTCATCAACTGGATTATAACTTGTGTAATCCTTCACAATCTTTTGGGTGACATCTAAGATGAATGGGACAAAATATTTGATGATGATATACCTTATCCGCCTCAAGTCATCCCTGTATCATCTTGTCCCTCATCTTATTCTATGAGAGAACAGATTCTTCCTCTCACCCTTGCTTGCTTTGATGAGTAATGTTTGATTTTGAATTAGGTAAAAAATCCCTTCACCAAATCTTTTTGGTTTTGGTTGTTCACCCAAGATTCCTAGGCTGAGTCGTTTGTTTTTTCCCTTTTTTTCTTTTGGTGGAGTGGAATTAGACAAAACAGACTCATAAATTCCAAACCCTCCACCTCACCCCATTAAATCACCGGTCAAACTACCCACCTCAACCAATCAAGCCACTGCTTGGTCCACTCCTTCCTCCTCTTCACCAACCACCTCCACCTCACCCATCACTTCCACCTCACCCACCACCTCCCCTCCTCCTTTGGTTGGCACCCCTGGTAAGCTTCCCCCCTCCTCCTCATTGTCCCCATCATCCAATGCTCATTCTTTGATTCACCTACCTCCATCCCCCTTCAGCCCCCCCACCCCCTTGGTTGATTCCTCAGGTAAGATTCCCCCTCCATCCTCCTCATTCCCCTTTTATCTCCCTCTCACCCCCCCTCACTCCCTCCCACCCACTCACCAACATCCCCCCTCTCCTCCCTCCCTTGATCTCCCTCAGCTTGCCGGCCTTGCCCCCCCTCCCTTCTTGCTTGGCTTGATGGCCTCACCCCCCCCCCCCCCCTCACCATTGTTGGCCCCCCCCCTGCCATCTTGCTTGCCTCAATGGCCTTGCCCCCCCCCTTGCTCCAGTTTTCCCCCTTGCTATGGTCCACCCCCCCTCCTTGCTTGGCTTGCCGGCCCGGCCGCCCCCTTGCCATCATCAGCCCCCCCTCCCTTGCCTTGCCGCCGGGTGCTATCCCCCATGGCCCACCTAGCCCAGCCCAAATCCCAACCCAAGGCCCACCCAAAGCCTGGCCCAATTTTCTCACAACCAGGGGTTTTTTTTGGTGATGATGTGACTGTTTTTTTTTCTGTTTTTTTTTTTCTTTTTTTTTTTTTTTGATAAGCCCAGCCCAATTAGTTCACGCCCACGCCCAGTAATTTTTGATTTTTTTCATTTTATTTTTGTTGTGATCACTTGACTGACCGTTCCTTTTTTCTTTTTTTTTGGGAATCCTTTTTTGATAGCTTTTTTTTCAATTCTATGACTTCTCCCACCATGATCACAATTTTATACACTAAATTGAATCCATTCTTGATTCTCACCCCAAGTGGAGCATTTGCCTGGGAGGGAACAACATGGAAGGAGATGAGGTGCCAAACATAAACAGAGGTCCCAAGCAGAGGGCTTTGAATAAAAAGAGGGATCAAATGAGGGCATCAGAAATTACTTTGGGACTTGCAGAGGATGGAATGAATGAAAAGGTTGTATGGTCTGGTTGTAAACTAAAAGCTTTGTATTTGTATCCTGCCATCACTTCTGAAAAAAAAAGAACAATTGAAAACCCTCACCTGTCAAGTTCAAAAATGCCAAGCAGACAAAAAAGCAATTCCATTTCTTCAGCAATGGCAAATTAATTGTTCTTTATAAATCTGATCACAAATTTCTTGTTGAAATAATTGAATTTGACCAGTTGGAGAAAATTTCTGACCAAGACAAGAAGGACATCAACTTTGTGACAACTCTCTTTCACCAGTCAAAAAAAAAAATTCAAAAATGTTGGTCCCTCAAGATCCTGGGGTGGAAAAATGTGGGAAATTGGATGGGAAAAATAGATGGACCCCTTTGAGTTATTTGGAAGCTATGTGAATAAATAGAATGTTCAATCTTCCCCTCAAGAGTATTCTTTTCTCAATCTTAAGGAAGAAAAAGTCTCTCCAATTTCAGGACAAATTTTTTGCAATTTTTCCAGACTTCTCTTTGAATCAAACCACAAAATAATGAAGGAAAATTGCATCCCCTCCTTCCCATCACTTAAATTTGGTTCTTGGCCTACTCCCTTTGACTGCTCTCCGCATTTCACTTTCACATCAAACTATTTTTACAACTCACCTCACATTGACAAAGTTGAAATCTCTGAGTATTCCTTTTTACTTGCAGTCCCAACCAAGAAATCATATGGACAACTTATTGAAACTAAAGATGAATATGAAGTATCAGAAGTCCAATTTTTTTTTCCTGACCTGGGTTTTGGAATTGATTTCAAGCAAAAAGGTATAGTTGAAAAGGTTTAAGCAGCCAATAAGTACAAGCACTGTTCTTTTCCTGCTGTGTAGACTGCCACTCATAAATGAATGGTAATGTCAATGCAAATCATCAAAACAACTCGAAAAGCTTGCAGGGACTTGCGGAGTGGTAAAATATACTCCAGGAAAAAAAGTAAATAAAAAGAAAAAGTATTTTTTTATTGTTGGGGTTAAAAACAGTCTTAAACATTGTTGTAATCAAAAATCATTTTTTTTCTTTTTAAGGTTTTCATCAAAGCAAATGTTTTTAAAAGCCCAGAGTTTTATTAATCTGCTTTAATTGTTCTACTGTTCCAATTCTACCAATTTATGCCGCAGCCATTGACCACTTATCCTTTTTTTCTGTTGGCAGTCATTCCCTATCCATTTCCAGTTGTGCGTGCTGTCAATCCTTCTCCTTTTCCTCTTTTTAAAATTCCATCTCATCCTGTTTAAAATTCCACTCAGCATCACATTTTTTTGATGAGCAAAACTCTTGGCTTTCTTCTTTGGAAAATTACTAGCCAGTTCAAGATCCCACTTCTTGTTTTCAAACTGAAGTTTTTCAGATTCAATTTGCAATTTCACTGGTTTAAGAAGGGAATACAAATGAACTTGATTTTGAAAGCAAGGAGAATCCAATGGGCTTAATTGAATCTTGATTCTCCATGATCTACTCAAAGCCCCAAAAAATAAGAATTTTTTCTCCTCTTTTGAATGCTATTGGGGTTGATGTTAATGTTGAGGTTAAACCTGCTAACATGATGTATCACCACAGTACGGAGGCTGTGCAGTTGAACCTAGACCAGTAATACCAAACAACCCTGGCAGCCACAAGCGTCTGTAGCCTAGTTGGTAAAGGCAGCACTCTAGTATGTGTCTCAGTCTATCTGAGGTCGTGGGTTCAACTCCCACCAGACACATATTTATTTTCACAGTCTCAACAGGTTATGAGCCCAGAGCCTACCTGAGTGTATACTTGCTTACTTATGAGACTTGAATAAGATGTGAATGCTTCCTGTAAGCCCATCATCCCCTGTAAGCCTATCACGGGTTCAATCCCCACACTGATCACAATTTCCCCTGGGTATTTCCATACCTATTTCTACATCACGTAGCAAGGGGGGGTGTTGAGGTTAAACCTGCTAACATGATGTATCACCACAGTACGGAGGCTGTGCAGTTGAACCTAGACCAGTAATACCAAACAACCCTGGCAGCCACAAGCGTCTGTAGCCTAGTTGGTAAAGGCAGCACTCTAGTATGTGTCTCAGTCTATCTGAGTTTGTGGGTTCAACTCCCACCAGACACATCTTCATTTTCACAGTCTCAACAGTTAATTGAAGTGGATGCCTTGTGCTTGCCCTTTGCAGAGGAGGGTTGTGTGGGAACACCATTGCTCTCATTTGAAGGGGATGTGGCAGGCCCCATTGGCTTGAGTTTTCAGCCATTCAGGAATGGATGAGCCTTTTTCTTTCAAATCTGAATCAGTAATGATTAACCAGAGAGAACAGAAAAGAACTTGGTTCCTTACTTGAGCAGATGTTGATGGCAATGGTGATACAGGAATGACATCTTCCTCATCAGCAAAGTTCTCCAGTTCTTCCACCCCAGGAAGAGAGCAATTAAAAGAAGTTAGTGAGGGGTACAAGTTCAGGTTTGAATCATCGATAAATGCAGAAGTAGACGTGATTGGAGCTGATTTTGTATGAATATCTTCCTTGAAATCAGATGGGGGCTACTCAAAGGCAAAGGTTTCATCAAGGTCCTCATTTCTAGGCTGAGCATCCCCAGCCAATTCCTTGGCATCAACTGAATCAGATTGTTGGGTGTCATAAGCAGCTAGAGGGGTGATTTTGGCCTTCTTTCCAAAGATTTCATCCATTTGAATATAAAAAGGACAAATGGAGTCCAACTTATCAACCACCAAGTTGATTCCCTTGGCTTTGTGGGAGTTGGTGATACCAAAGCCGGTGGATATTGAAATGGAACGGGACTTTTTGTACTTGGCTTGATAATTCTTGAATTGCTCCCTCATCTTTTTGGATGACAGATCCAGCCTACCTATTTTTTTATTCTTGAGTTCATTGGCCATCAGGAGATAACCATTAACATTAGAGAATGGAGGTTGGCCAATGCATGTTTCATTGTTGGATCCAAAGCAAGCATTGTAGTTGAACAGAATTTTGAGCCAGTTTAACAGGATGATGTGATCAGCTCTCTTGAGCTGACTTGAGCCTTTGGAAGCTGATGGGGGAGGATTTTTGGATGTTGAGTTCATGGGGGATTTTTGCTTTGGTCCATTGGATTTTATAGTGGACTTGCAGGGGGAGGATTGCTGAGGGGCCATAATGAGAGTGATGAAGCAAAGAGGATAGTAAGAGATGAGAGTGATGAGGTGACAAGAGAAATAAATCAATGAGAGTTAGTACGTTATTAAATCAATAAAGAAATGAGGGTGAGGGAATTATGGGGATAGTGATGCAATGAGAGTTAGCTGGATGTGATGAAAGTGATAAAGGGATGAGAGTGATGAAGTGATGAGGATAGGGATGCAATGAGATTTAGCTGGATGTGATGAAAGAAATAAACTGATGAGGGTGATGAAGTGGTTAGGATAGTGATAAAAAGATGAAGAGCAACAAATAAAGTTTTGTTCCAATGAGGTTGGAGGTAGAATTTTTCCAAGGTTGGAGGTGGAAAACCCTGATAAAGGGATGAGAGTGATGAAGTGATGAGGATAGTGAAGCAATGAAATTTAGCTGGATGTGATGAAAGCAATAAATTGATGAGAGTGATGAAGTGATGAGGATAGTGATGAAGAGATGAAGAGCAATGAATCAAATTTTTTTCTGATGAGGTTGGAGGTAGAATTCTTCCACAGTTGGAGGTGGAAAACCATGGGTGTATCAAGTGGACAGGTGGTGGAAGACTTTATATACTTTACTTGAAGAAACCAACTTATTTCCAGGTAACTCTGACACGTCTGATGTGAGATAAGTGGTTTTTTTTTATTTTTAATGGCATTTTTGAAATGGCAGATTTGGTTTGAAACCCGCCATGAAAAATGGAAGGCTTGCTTAACTCTGATACGCCCTAGTAGAAAATTTTAAAATATTTAGGCACCTATGTGTGTGCCACATATAGGTGGAATCTAAATGGGATGCAAATATGGTCCTCTATGGCCCATTGGACAACCACACGGACCACATGGGCCTATGTGGATGTTACAAATTTGGAGAAACTGGCTCAAAACACATGAAATAAGCCTATTGGTACATGGGCCTCAAACGGCCTGGTGGGGTGTATGAGCAAACACACCAAGACAGGCTTTTGTGGGAATCATTGGGCCCAAGGCTCATTTTGGTCATATTTGGCCAGCTGTTCTGGCCTACAAAAGCTTTCATTTCATTGTTTTTTGGATGGGACCGCCTGTTGGGGCTTTTTCCTGTGTTGTGGCCCACATGGGGCCGCTGTTTCTCTCTCACAGAACGTTCAAGGGGCCAACAGCCCCCTCAGGGCCATTGTATGGGGCAGAGATACCCCATATGGAGTCCCCCCAGTCCACTTGACCGTTGATAAAGTCCAGGCCGGTTGCATCAAGGCAACTGGAGGTAGGGGGGATTTCATCAACCTCCCAGCTATGTGTGTTGGATGGTGCAAAGCAAGCAGGGTGCCCCCCCCATTGCCCAGGGGGAGGGTCCAAGGGCTGGAGGGACCCAATTCCCCTCCAGCCCACCTTTTTCAACTGTCTGCCTGAGGAAAATTGGGTTTCAGGAAACCAGCAGGGGATTTGACTACCCCTTCTGGTCAACTAGGTAGAAAAGGGGAGGGGGATAGCATGTCTGCCAGTTACATCCCCCCGGCGTGATTTTCACATGGGACCCAGGTGTGTCCTGGGTCCCACCTGGCCCATATATGGGGCCAGGGGCTGCTTGCATGAGGAAACCAGCCTGTAAGTGGGGAGAAATAGGTAACAGGGATGTTTGTAATAGAAAACAAGCCAAGGGATTGAAAATAAAAAGGGCTGGTTCAGCCCCATGAGGTTGGAAGCACCAAATTCAACCAGAACAGGCCAGTCAAAAGCATCCAGGGACAAATGCCATTTGGGCTGATGTAGCCCAAAAAACGTAACAAGGCCTTTAGAGCCTGTAGAGCCCCATTGGGGAGGAAATATTTCCTTTTCACCTGTTGTATTATTTTCCCACAAGGGGCCAATCTTTTTTACTCAACAAGCTCTTCTCCCTGCTGTTTTCCACCCCATCCATTTGAATTCATCCAATCAATTATCTGAAATATTTCCCCATTGTGAGAGCCCATTAGCCTTTATAGACACAAGTTTTCCAGCATTTCTTTTGATTTAATTACTGCTCCCCCTGTAACTAAGATAATTGCTGGCCATAATTTTGACAAATACATCAAAAGAATATCAATAAACTGAACCAGACCATCCTCCAACATTTACTGGTTACTTTCCTGTATTCTGGTGTTTTCCCAGCTTTTTTGACCATTATTTAACTCTTTAAGGAGGCAGGGTGGTCCCTTTTCCTGTTTCTCTCAAACCATTTTTCCTTTAAAATGAAAATCCAACCACTTTCTGGTGTTTTTCAATTTATAATCTCTCTCGAACCTCATCCCCAATGTCCTTATCCTTGGTCCATTGCATTTTATCTCTCCAGATTCATCCCTTTCAACTTAGCTACCATCCACAGTATCCCTGGAGTTCTCCCACCTGTTTTCCTAGCAAGGAATTTCCTGATTCAGTCCCAATATTTTGGTAACTTTTCAATAACTTTTCTCTTGTAGCATTTTTTTTTCTGAATGATTTAATCTGAATCTCCCTTTTTATTTTAAGCCCAACCAAAATACTTGTGAATCTTCCCACACTGTGAGGCAATAGGTCATACATATTTGTGTTTTATCTTTCCTCATTTGGAGTCTTCTTTGCACCTATAGATCAGGTTTTTTTTAATCAGAATTTCCTCTTTTGATTCTGTATAGCTTCCTGTAACACATATTTTATGGTTGGGTGCTCTTGGGATCATGTCTATAAGGAGCCACCGCAGTGCACGTATGACAAAGGTTCTGAAAGTGATTGAAGAGATTCTAGGATTTTTCTAGAGTGGTTTTCTCCATAATCCTCTCCCAATTCAAAAAATTTGTTGGATTGATTTGGGGGCTATTTTGATTGAATTTTTCACTTTATTAAGTGAAATGAATATTTTTTAGATTCAAATAATATGGAATAGGGGAAAGAAATTTATCTCAATTTTATGAAAATCCTTGTTTTTTTTTTTTGGAAAAACAATCAAATTCCTGCCCTTGATTAATTGGAGATTCATCATTCATGATAATGAAATCTGAGGTAATCCGCACACCAATTGTCACAAACCCACCCAATATACCAACAAGGGAAAGGGATCCAGGTGAACATGTGGGAAAAAAGATAATAGTCAATCCTCAAATGAATGTCAAATTTGGTAAGGCTATCCTTCAAAGTTCCAAGTGAACTTCAAATCCAAGTTTGATTTTAAAGAAGAAGTCTTTTGTTAATGGAAACTGAGGCAAAGATTTATCTGAAGATTCTGTCTCAGAAAGATTAAATAATTGATTAAATTAACTAACTGAGTAAAAAATATTCAACAGGAAGGAATTCTATTTTGAATTAATGCACATTTTGATGATGATTAATAGGTAAAACCTGATAGATCTCCTTTTTAGCTAGGATTCAAGCAATGTTTCAGTTAATTAACATAAATTTGAGATGATTTAATTATGGGGAATGTTAAATTTGCAAACCAGGGGTTGCAAACAGGTGTGAAAAGACCTTCAAGACCCACATGAGTTGTGAACAGAGTTTCACAACCCTTATGAGTTGTCAAAAAATAAATTAATAAATAAATAAGTAAATAAATAAATAAAAAAATAAATCAATGAATGAATAAATGAATAAATAAATAAATAAATAAAATAAATTCATAAATAAATACCTGAAATATATTAAAAAAATAAATAAATAAAAAATTAAGATTAAGATTTGAAACCTTACAAAACCCATTCACAAATCAAAACAGTTTGTGGGGGTCTGCCACCCCCCTGGGTTGTGAACCACTGTTCACGCCTCAGATGGGTTTCAAAAAGCCATTCAGGACTCAGATGAGTTGAAAAACATGCCAAATGACCCACTTTGGGTTGTGAACAGGTTGTTTGGGGTTGAAATTTAACACTTCCCTTGAATTATATCATTCCATATAGCTGAAGGATAGAATAAAGATTAATTCAATTAATTTGATGCAACCACAAGGGAATAAGTGACAATTTTTTGAAAATTTGATTAAGTTCCATGAGGGTTACAGATCAATATTTAGTGAAAAATCCAGAAATTAATCTTGAGAATAAAATGGTTGGCTATTTGGGTGATGATTCCAATTATGGGATTGCTGTGAAAGGCAAAAACTGATTTTTCAATTGTGACCATAATTGAAATAAAGATAGCAGCCAGGTTTAAATTCCAGAGCTAACCAAGAATCCAAATTGTGAGGGGAACAAATACCAATTGCAGAGTTGATTATTAATATTTGTAGATTAAAATGCAAAGTTTGAGATTGGTTGTGAATAATTAATGAGTTATTGTTGAGAGGAAATCTCCTTCAGGCCAAATCCCACCTCCCATTTGTCATCATTTCTTTTTGTTCCCCGCTCCCGCACCTGAATTTGTCACATGTCTCTGCCCTATCACCCCGTGACCATCTCCCTCCATCATTCATTGTCAATCATCTCACTCTATCATCCATTGTGCACCATCTCCCTCCATCATCCCTCATCCTCTATCACCTTCTTCCGTGATCCACTATTCTGCTTTTATCATCCCAATTCTTTCCATCGCAGCTCCCATCACTTCCTCCTTCTCCCTTCTCAATTATCTCCAAACCTTCAACCATTGCATTCCTCAACTCTTTCCAATACTATTATTGCTTTGATCATCCTCACCTCATCAAGACCCTCCTCAGCTCTCAAACCTCAACCGGATAAATGCTCTCAATCATTATCGCAACTTACCCCTCCTGATGCTCAGCTCTTCTCTCTGGTTGCTCTAAAGTCTAACTTGATTTACTCCTTTATTCATATGTGAGGTTGCTTCTACCTGGAATTCAAAACAGCTGCTGACTCATTTGTTTAAACTGCTACATTGTTCAGCTATTTGTTTTGCCCTTTGTCTTTCTTTCATTTATTTACTATCTTCTTTTTGAAAGCGCCCCACCTTGTTTTGTGTCTGCACTGAGTAAGAATCTTTTTTATCTCAACTTGGTTCTAGTCATTGTTTCATGACACTTGTTTTTGCTTCTATCAGTCTGTTGGTTTAGGAAATTTAAGATCTTCAGCTCTTGAATTATAGGAAAAGTATTTTAACTTGCTTAATTTTAAAAAATTAAATTAGAGGGCACCAATTGGTTGTTTTGGTTTGGTTTCTTACTTTTATAAGGATTTAGATAGCAGGGCGTATCAAAGTTAGAAAAACTTCCATGAGAAACGTGCCATTTTTTTTTACCAAACCTGCCATTTTCAATGGCTGTGTGGAATTCAGAAGAGGAATTCTCCTAGAATGGTTCCCAAGTTTGGAAGTTATTGATCCCTTGCTTCTGTAAACCCTGAGTGCAACTGTTCAACCTTCAACTGAGAGATAGAGAAAAATGAGAGTAAAGATTCTTCCTAAACCTACAATGATACAATGTCCTCCTCTGTGATCCTCCCCCCCTTCATCTGGGTTGAAGGTGTGGCTTAAGTAACATACCCCTCAAACCTAACATAATTAAAACCAGAAGCAAGCAAGAATAATGAAATGCAACCCCTAAGTACAGAACCCTAGCCCCAACCCTATCTTTCCTTCCCATCCCATGATCCATATCACATACCCCTTACCCCATATCCATCCTTATTGCCCACCTGCCATTACATCCACCCGGTTAGTCCTTCTCATGAAGTGGACTTTGCGCAGCGCCCAACTTGGATCCCCCTGCACATTTCTGCATCCGCCCAATGGCCATTCCAGATATCCAAGGTACATCCGTGCAATCCGTCCAATCCAATCCAATCCACCCTGGGTTTCCAGATGCTTAGCCCACAGCAGGGCTGGCTGCGGCAAAGCCGCACCCATTGCTGAGTGCGCCGCAACTTCTAAGCTTCTGCCACTGCTGAGCGGGCAGAGCGCAGCCCATTCCAACTCTCATCCATAAAAGACCACCACAGCCAGTTTCTGAAATACACATACCCCCTATTTTAAAATAGTGGGTTTCATGAAAATGGCAGTTTTCAAAAATCAAACCTGCCATTATCATCCATCCACCATCCATGGCATTCAAAAAACCCATCAACACCTCCAACTCATCAAATCCATACTCATGACACACATCTCAACTCCATTACCTCACATCTCCATCTTTTGACATCTCCATCTTTTGACATCTCCATCACTTCACCTACCCATTGCTTCACATCTCCATTGCTTCAAATCTCCATCATTTCACTTCTCCATTGCTTCACATCTTCATTGATTCACATCTCCATCAAATCACACACATCCCATCATCATCACATCACCATCTTTCTGAACATTTCCAATGAAACTTCCCAGCAGAAAGTTGAAAACACAAAAAAGCTGACTGAACTTTTCTTATTATTTGACTTGGATTCAGACTCCAATTTGGAATCAACTTGGTTAGATTTGAATTCTCTACTGGAACAACAATAAATGGTTCCAGAAAGACACACTCTCCGCAACCCTATGTATGATAGGCAGAAGCTTCACCTGCAGCCCAACTTAAGCTTCCAGCAACTGGTCCAAACTTTATTGCCTTCTTTCATGAAACTTTTGGAGATGATTGAAGATCACCACATCTTCCACAACAATTCTTGGAATAATCAACAAAATCAATCTATACAAATTGCTTTTTCTCTTTCTAGATTGGGATTAAATGGAAATGGAGCTGAAATTCATTGATTAGAAAATCTATTCTTGGCAGGTTATGGATCCATTGACTTATACACCAAAAGAGAAATGATTGCTGTACTATTGTTTTGTTGCCCATTACTTTTTTGGCCAAGCAAAGAAGACAGAAAGAAGATATCTCAATTAATGGAGACTGAAGGCTTTCCTGGTTGCATTGGTTTTGTTGATGGAGCCACTATCCCCTGGAGTCAAAAACCTAAGCTAGATGGCAACCATCATTTTTATCAGAAAAAAAGGCAATTGATTCATTTCCTTTACAAAGCCTTTGATAATACACTGACCAAATTTTTTTAATTGGTTTTATAGATACTCTGTGGCAATAAAACTTGTGTGTGATAACAACAAGAAGTTCATATCCCTCCATGCTGGCCTTCTGGGTTCATTTCATGATTCATATGTTAATTGGATGCGGATTTCTAAACAACCAGATAACTACTTTTGCCAAGATGAATAACTTCTAGCCAATTAAGATTATTGTAGCTGGAAGTATGCGGTTCTAGCATACCACAATTTTTAAACCACTGATCAAGCCAAAGCTGATTTCAACTATCATCTTTCCCAATCACAAGTTTGTATTTAGCATGCCATAGGAATCCTAAAAGGAACAAGGGCAAGCTTACAGGAGATGTGGAAACAGCTCCAATATTCCAAAGACAAGAAGTTCCTCATCAACTGTATTATCAGCTGTGTAATCCTTCAAAACCTTCTTTCCAAAATAAAAAATGAATGGGACAAAATATTTGAATAAGATATTCCCAATCCTCCTCAAGTCATCATAACCTCATCTTCTACCTCATGTTTGGCCATGAGAGAGCGGATTCTACCCCTCACATTTTCTCACTTAGATGGAGAGCATTGGGTTTTTAAATAGGTAAAAAATAAAATCACCCGATTTTTTTGGTTTTGGTTGTTTCACCCAGAATCCTAGGCTGAATCCTGTTTTTTTTTTTTTTCTTTTTCTTTCTTTTGGTGTACTTAGACAAAACCCAGAACCACAACTTCCAAACACCACCTCACTCCACCAAAACACCGGTCAAATCCTTGCTACTCCTCACAAAGCCATCACCTCACCTTACCAAAACAATAGTCCACACCTCCCTCCTCCTCACCCAACCACCTCACCACCCCCCTGCACCTACCTCCAGGTTCACCCGGTCATCCTCCTCCTTATTGTTCTTCGCTCAGTTCCCCAGGTAAGCCCCTCCTCCTCCTCCTTGATTCATTGGAGCTGACCTCCCACCACCTCCTCCTCCTTTGACAAGTTCCAGGCTGTTCATCCCTCCTTTCTCAGCCTGACCGGTAAGCACCCTTCCTCAGCACCACAGGTAAGCACCCCCCTCCTCCTAATCCTGCTCTCCTTCTTCCACCTCCTCCTGCTCCCCATCTTCCCCCACCACCACCTTGGCGGGAAATTGGAAAGCAATCAATTGGTCAACCAGCAAGTGATCAATTGATTGGTAAACTGGCAAGCAAAAAATCAATCAATCAGCAAGAAAATGGTTGATGGCTTGCTGATTGACCAAACAGTGACTTCCTCCCACCCTTCAGCTTCTCCTCCTCCTCCCAGTTGTTTGAAAGTTGACGGATGTTCTTTTTTTTATTTTTTAATTTTTGGGTAGGAGATTACCGTTAATGTGCTTGTTATTTTCTATGTTGGTTGATCATCTAAGTGGTTTATACCTGACTGATGATTGTTTTTTTCATAGGAGAATTGCTGGTATTGTTTTTGTTATTTTCTGTGTTATTTGATCATCTAAGTGGCTTTTACCAGACTAATGTCTTTTTTTTGCTTTTTTGTGGATCAATGCAATGCAATTGGACATTCCATCCCTTTGATCACCCATTTGTGAAAGCCCATTCTTCACCCACCAAACTAAAAATTTTACAACGAATGGATTTCCATTGTGATCCTCACCCCAATCAAAGTATACATTTGGGAGGGAAAAAGATGGAAGAAGATAGTTTTAAAAACATACAGAGACATGGGAAGAAAATGGCTTGCAAGAGAAGGTGGGCTCAAATGGGGGATTCTGAAATTGTATTCAAAGTGACTGAGGAAACAATTAATGAATTGGTTTTTTGGTCTTCATGCAAACTATGTCTCTGAACCTTTATTGGTCCATTGTCAAGAAAAGTTAAAAAAACACCCCTGAAGAGTTGGAAAAGGCCAAACAGAAGATCAAACCTTTCCATTTCTTCAGCTCTGGAAAATTATAGGTTCAAGATTGATTGGATCATGAGGCTATGTTTTTACTCATCAAATTCATGCCTTTGAAAGAACTCCCTGAGAAAGAGAAGAGGGAAATAAATTAAGTAAAAACATTCCTTCACAAATCCAAAAAATTGGTCAACACTGCTGGTCCCTCATGATCTTGGTGTGGGAAAATGTTGGCAATTGGACGGAAAAATTGATGGAACCTTCTGAAATATTTGGAAAATATTTGAAGAAAGATGCTCTCAAATCCTCCCCTAAAGATTATTATCTTTTGAAACTTAGGACTGACAAGGTCTCTCATATATTGGGCCAATTTTTTCTAGAATTAGCCAAACTTGCTTTTGATTCCAATGGTGAAGCTATAATGGAAAAAAACATCCCTCCCTTCTCCTCATTGGAATTCGTATCTGGCATTACTGCTTTTGAATGCTCACCTCACATCACCTTCACCTCAGACTCCTTCTACAACTCTTCCCATATTGACCAAGGTGATGTCTCTGAATATTCCTTTTTACTTGTGGTCCCAACTAAAAAATCAAATGGAAAACTTATCAAAAAAAAGGATTAATATCAATCATCCAAAAGCCAATTTGTGTTCCCAGACTTGGGGTTTAGGATTGATTTCAAAAAAAAAGGGTATTGTGAAAATGGTTTGGGAAGCAAACACATACAAACACTGTACTTTCCTTTCAGTGGATACTGCCACCCATACTAGGATGGCCATGTCCATTTAAATCAATAGAAAATTCAAGACACTAGCAAGGACTTGGCCAGTGGCAAAATATATCTTATGAAAAAAAATATATAAAAAAAAAGATTTGTTCATTTGTGGTGTTAAAAATACTCTCAAACGTTGTTTCAATCATGAATAATTTTCTTGTTTTTAATATTAAAATTTTTATCAAAGTAAATATATTTAAAAACCAAGAAATCAAGTAATTTCCTTTATTTAATCCACATTCTACTGCTACCAATACATGGAATGGCTACCAATAACCTATCTTTTTTTTCTGTTGCTAGCCTTTCCCTCTCCTTTTTGAGTTTTTCTTGCTCTCAATCCTTCTCCTTTTCCTCTTTCTGAAAATCCAGCTTGGCCTGTTTGATTTTCTAATCACCATCAGACTTGTGATGATGAGCCAAGCTCTCATCTTTCCACTTTTGACAATCCATAGCCAGTTGACAATCCCACTTCTCCTTTTCAAATTGAAGTTTTTTGGATTCTATTTGTGATTTCACTTTTTTTTGGAGGTGAATAGGAATGAGCTTGATTCTGAAAGCAAGTACAATCAATCAATGAAATTACTTCAATCTCTCTTCTCCATGATATCCTCAAATTCAGAAAATTTTGAAGTGTTTCTCTGCTTTTGATGGCTATTGGGGTTGAGGCTGATGGAATTGGATGCCTTTCTCTTTCCCTTTGGAGAGGAGGTTTGTGTGGGAACATTGTCACTCTCATTTGAAGGGGATGTGGGAGACCCCATTGGCTTGAGTTTTTGGCCAATCAGGAATGGATGAGGCTTTTATTTTACAATATAAATCAGTCAGTATTACCCAGAAAGAAGAGAAAAGAAATTGGGTGCTTACTTGAGCAGATGTTGATGGTAGTGGCAATACAGGAATAACTTGCTAGACATTGGCCATGTCTTTAATTTCTTCCACCCCAAGAAGAGAGAAATCCAAAGAAGGATGTGAGGGGTCCAAGGAAGGGTTTGAGTTGTTGATAAATGCTGATGTAGAGGTGATTGGAGCTGATTCTGTTGGAATATCCTCCTCCACATCAGATTGGCCCCACTCATAGTTTTAATTGGGATCATCATTTCTAGGTTGAGCATCCACAGCCAGGTCCACAGCATCAACTGAATCTGATGGTTGGGCATCAAAAGCGGCTAAAGGGGCGATTTTGGCCTTCTTTCCAAAGATTCCATCCATTTGAAAATAAAAAGGAAAAATGGAGTCCAAATTATCAACCACCAATTTGATTCCCTTGGCTTTATCAGAATTTGTGATACCAAATCCAGTGGAGATTAATATTGAGTGGGCTTTTTTGTACTTTGCTTGATAGTTCTTGAATTGCTCCCCCATCTGTTTGGATGAAAGCTCCATCCTACCTTTGGTTTTATTCTTGAGTTCATTGGCAATCAGGAGGTAACCATGAACCTTAGAGGATGGAGGTTGGCCAACTTGTGTTTCATGGTTGGATCCAAAGCAAGCATTGTAGTTGAACAGAATTTTGAGCCAGTTTAACAGGATGATGTGATCAGCTCTCTCAAGCTGAATTCAGCCTTTGGAAGCTTATGGGGGAGGATTGTTGGATGTTGAGTTACTTGGGGATGTTTTTTTTGGTTGAGTGGATTTGCGGGGGGAGTTTTGGTGAGGGGCAATTTAAAAAGAGTAAGTGGGATGAAGTTTTGAAGCAATAAATCAATGACATTTAGGATGTGATGAAAGGGGGGATGAAGGGATGAAGAAATGAAGCAATCAGAGGATTGATTTGATGAAAGCAATAAAGTGATGAAAGTGATAAAGCAAGGTGAGAGTGATGAACTGATGAAGCAATGAGAGTGATGAAGTGATAAATAAATGAGAGTGATGATCTGATGAAGTAATGAGAGTGATGAAGAAATGAGGATAGCAATGAAGCAATGAGAGTGATGAAGTGATGATGATAGTGATGAAGAAATTAGCGTGATGAAGTGATGAGGATAGCAATGAAGCAATGAGGATAGCAATGAAGCAATTATAGTGATGAAGAGTTCCAATAAGGTCAGAGGATGAAACTAGGGGTGATGATGTGGAATGACGCGTTGTTGAACTGTGGAAGGCCTTTATATACTTTATTTGAAAAAAACCATTTATTTTCAGATAAATTTGAAAATTCTGATGTGAAATAAGTGGTTTTTTTTTGATTTTTAATGGCTGGTTAGAAATGGAAGATTTGGGTTGAAAACCGCCATTAAAAAATGGTGGGTTTGCTCAAATTTGATACACCCTAATTCTTAGGAGAGGGGCTATGTTGAAGTTGATATCTAAAGACTCCCTTGTTTTTAAAGTGTTAAAGTCTCCCAGGCATAAAAATTTCCATTTTCTGAAAGCTTCAGGAAAATTTCTTTTCTCAAGCCTCTTTTTTGAATGACTAATCAATAAAAATTGAAAAATATTTTCCAAGAGAATAAATTGATTTTTCCCAAGTCTGCAGTGCATTTTTAAAATTACAAAGGAAATCCTGGTCTGATTTGAAAGTTATTGCATGATTTTAAATTGTAAAGGGGGGGAGCTATGGAAGTAAGTCTTCCCCCTGATTTACCAAAATCAGTGGTTTTATTTTTAGAAACATTTTTAAGGATAAATTTGCGAGGCTAAAATAACCATCAATTTATTTTATTTGTATAATAATTTATTTTTGCATCCATATTTCAAGTTGGAAATTAATATATCAATCAAATAATTCAATTTTTTTTGAAAATTATACAGAAAAGTAGACAATATCCCAAAATAGATGTTTCAGAAATGGAAAAAATAAACCCAATTTTCTGAATTAATTATTATTTTTAATATATTCAATGTTAGGAAGAATCAGAACAGTTCTATAAGAAATAAAACCAGTGAGATTTAATTTTTCCATTCCATAGAAACGCAAATCAGGCTAATCTGGTTTTTGTGTGGGTTTTATGATATTATGATTGAATTATCAAGATGGGTATGTGAGAACTCATAAAAGTCAAACAAAAAATATTTCTGATTTTATTTTAGTTCTTCTGTATGATTTGATTTGAATTTTTTCCTTTTTTGGAGTTTTCAGAATTTTGTGAAATTTTTGATTTTCTTGTTTTTGGGGAGGGGCCCATCCCACCGCTTGAAAATGAATTAAAATTTTCAAAGGAAAAAAACTCATTTATTGAATGACTCATTGTTTTCTGATGAATTATTTGAAACATTTAAAAGACAAAAAAATGGAATGGAATGGAATAGCAAATATTGAAAATGACTGAGCAAAAAATCTAAAAGATTTCTGAGTATAATAATTTTTGGATTTTTCAGGCAGATTCATCTACATTCAAAAATAAAGGGTCAGAAATTTTTCATCTTTGTTATATTCATGTTGATTTAAAAGGGTTTGATTTGAATTGAATTCATTCCTTTTTAGATAATTTTTCAAAAAAAAATATTTTTCCTGGTTTTCTCATTTCAAAAATCTGTTTGAAGAATTACTTCCCCCCCCAGCTGCAAGAGTGTTGAATACAAGCCTGAATTACTAGAGGATTCAACTGGTGAGGGTTAAATATGTTATGCCATTAACTTTTTGAATTATGAAATTCTTCCAGAACCCCAGGTTTAATTAATTGAAGAGCTTGCTGCTGGTTATTTTAAATTAGATAGCAAGGAAATAGGGATAAAATAAAAACAAAAAATGTAAGCAGCTTCTAGTATTTCCAAGGTTCCATATTTATATGATGGGTGCTACACTGCCTTATGTCATAGTTGTGCTTGAAACAATCATCAAACAAATTTTAAAAGAGGTTCAAGGCAAAGATACTGAAGCTTCAAGGGTTGATTCAAAAATTGAGACAAAAAAAAGGTAAAGAAGAAACAAGAGATGAATTAATTGGAAGGATTTAAGAGACTGGAGAAATGGAATGGAATGAATTTTATGACCTGATAGAAGAGAGCTTATTTAATTCTTGTGGTTTATATGGTGGAAGACTGACTATCACAGTGCTTCAGAGGATGGTTCAGAGGTCTTATCTGGTGGTTAAAATTCCAGAAAGGTCATGTGTACTTAGTTGTTTTTGCTGGTTGGTGAGAATTGAGACATGCTTGGCTTAATGAGCCCCTGCTTGTGTTGGTGCATATAGAGTGTTGAACGACTGGAATGGTGGAAAACTAATTATCAGAGTGCTTGAGAGGAAGGTTCAGAGGCGTTATCTTGTGTTTAAAGCTCCAGAAGGGTCATTTTTACTGATTTGTTATTACTTGTTGGTGAGAATTGAGAAATACTTGGCTGAATGAGCCCCTGCTTTTGTTGGTGAATATGAGAGTTTTGTATGGATGGAATGGTGGCAAACTGAGTATCAGAGTTCTTCAGAGAAAGGTTCAGAGGAATTCTTTGGTAAGAAGAGAGATTCATTATTTCAATGTGTTTGTTTCAGTGATGGCCAATGCAAGATTTTGATACTGAGATTTTGGAAAATTATATTCAAACCATGTTCAAAGTGAAATTCAAGTTTTTGATGGAAGATGATGGATTTACAATAAACTCAAAGCAGGCTTGAACTTCAAAGTGCCAACAAATCTTCCAAGAATTATTCAAAAGGCAATTCATTAGGGTGTATCAGAGTTAGCAAACCCCCCATTAGAAATACACCATTTCTTTTTACCAAAACCACCATTTTTAATGGCAGGTTTCTGAAATACACATACCCCCTAACTAGAGTATTTAAAAATGGAAGTTTTTATGAAAATGGGGGATTTAAAACATCAAACCCGCCATTAAACCCGCAATTTTTGCATCATCATCCATCCACCATCCATCACATCTAAAACACCCATCCACATCAGCGGATTCATAGCGGTCCCATCTCCATCACATCACACACATCTCATCTCCATTGCTTCACATCTCCATCACTTCACATCTCTATCACTTCAAATTTCTATTGCTTCACATCTCTATTTCTTCACATCTTCATCTTCACACAAATCACCATCATCATCTTCCCACCCCACATCAAATTACCATCTTTCTCAACATGTCCCATCAAACTCCTTGGCAGCAAGTTGAAAATGCAAAAAAGCTGATTGAACTTTTGTTAGTATTTGACTTTCATTCAGACTCCAAATCAGACTCCAATTTGGAATCAACTTGGTTGGCTTTTAATTCTCTATTACCAAAACAATACATGGTTACAAGAAGACAAACTCTCCAAAACCCTACATATGAAAGGCAAAAGCTTCATCTCCTCCCCAAACTAAGCTTCCAGAAACTTTTCCAAACTCTATTGCTTTCATTCATGAAACTTTTGGAGATGATTGAAGACCACCACATCTTCCAAAACAATTCTTGGAATCCTCAATGCAATCCAGCTATCCAACCAGCTGTTGCTCTTTGTAGATTGGGATTAAATGGAAATGGAGCAGCAATTCATTGATTAGAAAATCTATTCTCAGTTGGATATGGAAACATTTAATCATAAAAAAAAAGAGTCATGTTTTCTATCCTATCTTTCTGTCGCCCAGTCCTTTCTTGGCCAAAAATAGAAGAACAAAAGGAGATATTTCAAGTAATGGAAACCAAAGGATTTCCTGGTTGCGTTGGTTTTGTTGATGGAATCACCATCCCCTTGAGTCAAAAACCCAAGATAGATGGCAGCCAATATTTTTATTGGAAAGAAAGGCAATTGATTCATATCTTTTCCAATTTCTTTGATAACAGAAATGATCAAACACTGAAAAAATATGTTTTTCCTGTTTGTTTAGATTCTCTGGGAACTACAAGTGGTTTGTGATACCATCAAGAAGTTCATATACCTCCATGCTGGCCTCCCAAGTTCTTGTAATGATTCATATGTTTTCAATTGGATCCAGATTGCCCAACAACCAAAGAACTAATTTGACCTTGATCAATACCTTCTGGCCAATTCAGCTTATGCTAGTGGGAAATAAGTGGTTTCAGAATACCGGAATGTTTTTTCCAATGATCAAGGAAAAGCCAATTTCAACTATCATCTTGCCCAATCACAAGTTTGGATTGAGCATGCCATAGGATTCCTGAAAGGAAGATGGGAAAGCTTCACAGAAATGCAAAACCAGCTTAAAAACCCCAAAGACATGAAGTTCCTCATAAAATGGATTATCACTTGTGTAATCCTTCACAATATTTTGGCTGACATCAAAGATGAATGGGACAAAAATATTTGAAGATGATATTCCTGATCCACCTCAAGTCATCCCTGTTCCATCTTTTCCCTCATCTTCTTCTATGAGAGAACGGATTCTTCCTCTCACCCTTGCTAACTTTGATGAGTAATGTTTGATTTCAAGTTAGGTAAAAAATCCCTTCACCAAATTTTCTTGGTTTTGGTTTTTCACCCAAGCTTCCTAGGCTGAGTCTGTTTTTTTTTTCTCTTTTGGTGTACTTGGACCAAAAACACCCTCCACCTCACCCCATCAAACCACCGGTCCCTCCACCTCACCCCTGCTCCTCATCCCGGTCCCTCCACCTACCCCCCTCCTCCTCAGCCTCACCCACCACCTCCACCTCACTGCTTCTCCTCACCCACCACCTCCACCTAATCCTCCACCTTCCCTCCTCCTTTTGTTGGAATCCCTGGTAAGCTCCCCCCCCCTCCTCCTCATCCTCCCCATCATTTGAGTCTGATCATTTGATCCATCCACCTTCAGGACCCCCTCCCAACTCCTTGGTTGATCTCCCAGGTAAGCCCCCCCATCCTCCTCATCCTGCTTTTCCATCCCTCCCACCCATCCTTGATAACCTCACCTTTGCATCCCCCCCTCTCCTCCCTCTCACTTTCCCCCCCCCCCTTGCCCCCCCCCCTCAGAAACCCCTCCCCCCCCTCTTGCTTGCTTCCCATCACTTTCCCGGCCCCGCCCCTTGCCTTGGTTTCCCCCCTCCCTTTTGCTTGGTGTGCAGCCCCACCCTCCCCCTCCTTTGCTTGTCCAACCCCGCTTCCCCTCCGCCCTCCTTCGGCCAACCAACACTGCCCCCTCCTTCTTTGGCCAACCCCTCCCTCTCCCCTCTTTCAGTCAAACAATGGGGCCCCTTGCTCAGCCAACCCAACCGCCTCTCTCCCCTCCTTGGGCCAACTGATGGCCCCCCCCTTCTTTGGATGACCCCGCCCTCTCCCCTCTTTTTGCCAACCAACAAGGCCCCTTTTGCAGCCAACCCCACCGCCCCTCTCCCCTCCTTTGTTCAACCAACAGGGCTCCCCCCTTCTTTGACCAACCCTACCCTCTCCCCTCCTTTGTTCAACCAACAGGGCTCCCCCCTTCTTTGACCAACCCTACCCTCTCCCCTCCTTTGGCCAACCACCAAGGCCCCTTGCTTGGCCAACCTCACCACCTCTCTCCCCTCCTTTGCCCGACTGACGGGCCCCCCCTTCTTTTCCCAGTCCAACCCTCTCCCCTCCTTTGGCCAACCAATGGGGCCCCTTTTTTGGCCCACTCCACCACCCTTCTCCCCTCCTTTGGCCAACCGACGGGGCCCCTTGCTTGGCCAACCCCACCGCCCCTCTCCCCTCCTTTGGCCAACCAATGGCCCCCCCTCTTCTTTGGCCAACCCCGTCCTCTCCTCTCCTTTGGCTGACTGACAGGGCCCCTTGCTCAGCCAACCCCACCTCCCCTCTCCCCTCCTTTGGCCAACTGGCGGGCCCCCCCTTATTTGGACAACCCCGCCCTTTCCCCTCCTTTGGCAAACCAACAAGGCCCCCCCTCCTTCTTGTCAGCTTGCTACTATATACAGAGCAAAACTGTCAAATAGTAACACAAAATATGCAAAATAAGAAATACCTAAATTAACAAAGTAAGGATTGAGAAATCCATAAATATTATTACAGGAATGCATTTCTCACCCAAAATTAGGTAGGGTCACTCACTGACCCCACCCTTGAATTCCAAGTCCTTATATTTTGAAAATAATTAAAAGGAAAAATACTAAAAATTACAACACTACACGCGGAAATGTGTTATTCCCACGCGCGGCCCCGCCAGCAGCAGAATCTCGCGTACTAGAGACCCGCGCGCAGCTGATTTTGCCCCGCACGCAGCGGATCCTACCCCACGCGTACACGGGGAAATGTGTTATGTCACAATTCCCGCGCGCAGCCCCGCCAGCAGCAGGATCCCGCCTACTAGAGACCCGCGCGCAGCTGATTTTACAATTCCCGCGCGCAGCCCCGCCAGAAGCAGTATCCTGATTACTAGAGACCTGCGCGCAGCTGATTTTGCCACGCACACAGCGGATCCTACCCCGCGCGTACACACGGAAACGTGTTATGTCACAATTCCCATGTGCAGCCCCGCATCATTACGTAACCCTACGTACTAGCAGCAGCAGGATCCCGCGTAAGCTGATTTTGCCACGCAAGCAGCGGATCCTCCCCCGTGCGTACACGCGGAAATGTGTTATTTCACAATTCCCGCGTGCAGCCCCACATCATGACATAACCCTACGTACTAGCAGCAGCAGGATCCCGCGTACTAGAGACCCGCGTGCAGCTGATTTTGCCACGCAAGCAGCGGAACCTACCCCGCGCGCATCTGTACTACTGATCCCCGCGCCTGGATCAGTCGTGACTAATCTGACAACTAGGTACCGCTCAGAAGAGCTACAACATAGTTAGGGTCGCCTAGTATATGTAATGAAAGGACATATGCATTACTAATGATCTAAAAAGATCAAAATTTAAACAAAAGTAATCAAAATTAAGTTTTAAAAATTTTTTAATAATAAATCAAAGATCAAGGACTACCACGTAAATCACTGATCTTCATCTTTGAAGACCACAAAACACTACAAGAATTGTTCATAAAAATTATTGAAAATTATCTAAATGATCAGCAGATGACGGAAAATCAGTAAACATTCACATCTGCACGCTTTTAAGCAATATCAATAGTACAAATGAAGGATGAGTACAGAATGATCAAATTTACGCCATAACTAATTAACAGATCCTGTGGCTAAAATAGTAAAGAAATCCAGCAGATCTAAGGACAGCTGATTGACAGCACCAAGGAGAAGTGCTAATCTTGCCCTGAATGGCTTGCCAGCCTCAGCCCACGAGCAGAACCCTCTCTACGTGCCCTGAGAAGACCAAAATCACCCCAAAAAGGTATTTATACAGACCTCTTTGGATCCAATGAGTTCATCAGAGTTTACCAGGAAACTATTTATTATCAATCAGACACCTTTTCATTGTTAATCAAGTGCTTATATGAAGATAAGCAAGTGATTTATGACTTAGTCTGCAGTAGTATTATTTTACCTGTATAACCAATCAACCATTGAAGTTTAGTCAAGCAATCTACCCCATCTGCTCTGAAACCCTTCCAATTATTCCAGGATTTTTGTGGTGAAGTGCTCAGAGTGAGTGTTACCCTTCCTGTCCAGGCCGCTTGTGCTGTTAAGCCTGGCCGTCAGTGGAATAAGTCCTTTCTGAGGCACCCATATTTATTCCAAGGTTCTTAAAAACTTCCTAAGGAGGCCCCTTGAAGAGAGGTTGCTAGTCTGTAAAGATCCCCAGTATTATAAAACTGTGGCCCCTCTTTAATATTATATTGAAAACCCTTGACTACCAAACCAATTAAACCTTGCAACTGCTCTTATTTGAGCTTCTAAGCGTTCACTATTGGAATAATAATTATTATTATCATTCCAGCATTTTTATCACTCTCTGTAGCTAAAGGACGACAAGGTTCCTGGTATCAGAGAGCTGACACTTCTGTTGCTGTCCAATCAAAGAGGCCCCTTGCTTGGCCAACCCCACCTCCCCTCTCCCCTCCTTTGGCCAACCAATGGCGCTCCCCACCTTCTTTGGATGACCCCCCCTCTCCCCTCCTTTGGCCAAACAACGGGGCCCCTTGCTCCGCCAACCCCACCGTCCCTCTCCCCTCCTTCAGCCAACCAACGCCCCCCCCCTTCTTTGGCCAAACCCGCCCTCTCCCCTCCTTAGGCCAACCAACGCAGCCCCTCCCTTGGCCAACCCCACTGCCCCTTTCCCATCCTTTGGCTGACCAACGGGGCCCCTTGCTGGCTGACCCCACCGCCCCTCTCCCCTCCTTTGGCCAACCAACAATCCCCGCTCTTCCTTGGGCCCTTCCCTCTCCCCTCCTTCAGCCTACTGACAGGGCCCCTCGCTTGGCTGACCCCACGGCCCCTCTCCCCTCCTTTGGCCAACTGGCGGCCCCCCCCTTCTTTGGGAAACCCCACCCTCTACCCTCCTTTTGCCAACCAACAAGGCCCCTGCCCCCCCTCCTTCTGTCGCTTGGCCCCACCCAAATCCCAACCCAAAACCAGACCAGAGCCTGTTCCAAAGGCCGGGCCAGATTCCCTCACACCCCAGTAATTTTTTTTTCTTTTTTTCTTTCTTTTTTTTTTCTTTTTTTTTTCTTTTTTTTTTCTTTTTTTTTTTTCTTTTTTTTTTTCTTTTTTTTTTTTCTTTTTTTTTCTTTTTTTTTTCTTTTTTTTTCTTTTTTTTTTCTTTTTTTTTTCTTTTTTTTTCTTTTTTTTTCTTTTTTTTTTTCTTTTTTCTTTTTTTTCTTTTTTTTCTTTTTTTTCTTTTTTTTTTCTTTTTTTTTTATTTTTTTTTTATTTTTTTTATTTTTTTTTCTTCTCTTTTTCTTTTTTTTTCTTTTTTTTATTTTTTTTTTCTTTTTTTTTCTTTTTTTTCTTTTCTTTTTCTTTTCCTTTCTTTTTTTTCCTTTTTTTTTTGGGTGCTGACATGAACAAGATAAAAAGGAAATCAACATTGTGACCACATTCCTTCATTGTTCAAAAGAATTTGTCAACCCAGTTGGTCCTTCAAGATCTTGGGATGGAAAAATGTGGGCAGTTGGATTGCAAGAATCAATGCACCCTTCAGAGTTATTTGGACTTTATGTGAAGAAATCATTCATTAGATCTTCTCCTCAAGAGTATGCTTTCCTCAAACTTAAGGTGGACAAAGTATCCCAAATTATTGGAAAAATATTTTGCAATTTGGACAAACTTTCCTTTGAATCAAACCCTGATACCATGAAGGACAACAAAATCCCCTCTTTCTCTTGGTTGGAATTTGGTTCCAAGCCTAAACCTTTTGATTGCTCCCCACACATCAATTTCACCTTGGATTCTTTTTAAAACTCTCCTCATATTGACAAAGGCTAAATTTCAGGCTACTCCTTTTTACTTGTGGTTCCAACTAATAAACCAAATGGTTGACTTATTGAAAATAAGGACAAATATCAATTATGGGATAGCAAATTTGTTTTTACTGACCTTGGATTTGGAATTGATTTCAAGCAAAAAGGTATAGTCAAAATGGTTTGGAAACTAATAATTGGAAGCACTGTACCTTTCCTGCTGTGGAAACAGCAACCCATACCAGAATGGCCATGTCACTTCAAATTAATAAAACAAGGAGAAACAATTATAGGGACTTGAATAATGGCCAAATTTACTCTAGAAAAAAAAATGAAAATAAAAATAAAAAAGATCTGTATGTTGGTGGGGTTAAGAATACTCTCAAAAATTGAAATCAAAAATAATTTTTTTGTTATTCTTTCACCCATGCAAATATATTTACAACCCCAGCATTTTAGTTATCTGCTGTATTTCATCTACTTTTCAACTGCTAGCAATGCAAGCCAAGGCTACTGATACCTTATCCTTTTTTTTGGTTGCAAGTTGTTCCCTCTCCTTTTCCAGTTGTGCTTGATGTTGATCCTTCTCCTTTTCCCTTTTTTGAAACTCTATCACAGCCTTTTTCAACTTCAACTCAGGATCCCATTTTTTTTGATGAGCCAAACTCTTGGCTTTCTGCTTTTGAACATCCATGGCCAGTTGAAAATAACACTTTTGTTTTTCAAACTAAAGTTTATTGGATTCAATTTGTGATTTGACTGTTTTTTTCAGGGGAAAAGCAATGAGCATGATTTTGAAAGAAAGGTCAACCAATGGACTTACATGAATCTTGCTTCTCCATGATTTCTTCAAAGCCTGAAAAACTAGAAGTTTTTCTGGTCTTTTGATGACTTTTGGGGTTGATATTGATGTAATTGGAGGCCTTTTGCTTACCCGTGGCAGAGAAGGGTGGGTCTGAAATTTGTCACTAGTGTTTGAAGGCAATGTGGGAGGCCCCATTGGCTTGAGGTTTTGGCCATTCTGGAATGGATGAGCCTGTTTTTTTATAATATAAATCAGTCAGGATTAACCAGACAGAAGAGAAAAGAGCTTGGTTCCTTACTTGGACCAAGGTTGAGGGTAATGGAGACTGAGGAGTATCTTGTTCTGCATCAGCAAGGTTGATGAGATCTGCTAACCCAGGAAGAGAGCAATCCAAAGGAGGAGGGGAGGGTTCCAAGGTATGGTTTGACTCCTCAATCAACGCCAAAGTAGACCTGATTGGAGCTGATTGCTTTTGAATATCCTCCTCCGCATTGGATGTGGGCCACTCATAGGTTTCTTTGGGATAAACATTGCTAGTCTGAGCATCCCCGGCCAAGTCCTCAGCTTCAACTGAATTAAATTGATGGGAATCAAAAGCAGCTAGAGGGGTGATGTTGGCCTTCCTTTGAAAGATTTCATCCATTTGAATATAAAAAGGACAAATGGAGTCCAACTTATCAACCATCAAGTTGATTCCCTTGGCTTTGTCAGAGTTGGTGATACCAAAGCCAGTGGAGATTGACATTGAGTGGGCCTTTTTGTACTTGGCTTGATAATTCTTGACGCGCTCCCTTATCTGTTTGGATAACAGATACAGCCTCCCTTTTGTTTTGTTCTTGAGTTCATTGGCCATCAGGAGATAAAAATTGGTCTTAGAGGATGGAGGTTGGCAAAAGCCTGTTTCATTGTCCAATCCAAAGCAGGGATCATAGTTGGAGGGAATTTTGAGCCAGGTGACCAGGATGATTTGATCAGCTCTCTTGAGCTGACTTGAGCACTTGAAAGCTGATGGGGAAGGATTTTTTGAGACCTTGGAAGCTGATGGGGAGGATTGTTTGTTGTGGAGTTCCTTGGAAATGTTTGCTTTTGTGTGTTGGACTCTTGTGTGGACTTGCGGGGGGAGGTTTGCTGAGGGGCCATTGGGAAAGAGTAAGTGCAATAACGTGATGAGAGGGATACAGTTAAAAGCAAGATAAAGTGATGAGAGATATGAAGTGATGAGAGGGATAAAGTGACAAGAGAAATAAAACAATGATTGGATTCTTTGGATGAGGTTGGAGGTAAAAGTTCTTGTTGGAGTTAGAGTGATGAGAGTGATGAAGCAATGAGACCAATGAACCAATGAGAGCAATGAAGCAATGAAAGCAATGAAGCAATTAGGGAAATGAAAGGGTGAGTGATCAAGTGATGATTGTGATAAATTGATGAGAGTGATGATGAGAGTGATAAAGTGATGAGAGTGTTTAATCTTTTTATGATGATGCTGGAGGTAAAAAGATTTGCAATGAGGTTGGAGGTAGAAATAGGTGGGAAGCCAGGGGTGGATGACGTGGACAGGTGGTGGAAGGCTTTAAATACTTTATTTGAAAAAACACACTTATTTCCAGGTAACTCTGACACCTCTGATGTGAAATAAGTTGGTTTTTTTGATTTTGAATGGTGGGTTTGAAACCTGCCATTGAAAAATGGGGGGTTTGCTTAAGTCTGATACACCCTATTATTATTAAAAAGATTTAACCTTTAATTTACAAATAGGAAATCCAATAATTGAGAATTATGATAAATGAATTGAATGAAATTTCGGAATAATTTTAAAAGGAAATAAAAGAAATTTAAAAATTATGTTGAACATATTTAATATTCATTTGGATTATTTTGATTATTTTATGTTTTTTTAATAAATGCATTTTTTTTATTTGATTCAAATAATGAAATGAAAAAAACATAGATAAATAAATAATAAATTGAACATGGAAACAAGGGAAAAGGATAGGATTTAAATATTGGGTCAAACTGGATTGGATGCAATTTATGATGCAAATTTTTTATGAGTGTAGTTTGAATGAAAATCTTGAACCAAGACAGGGTAGTTTCAGAGATGTTGAGCCATTTCACAAGATTTTTGATCCTAATCAGACTGGTACCTATTCCATTTTGAAGTTTACTTTAAATTTCCTTTGTGGAAACCTCAATCAAGGAGAAACATCAATTCCAACTCTAAGTGATCTTGAATATTTATGGGTTCTGGTTTTCCTAGTTATAGAAATCAAGATGGCTCTAGGACAGAAAAATGAAATATCAGAGGCATGGCTTCCCATTTGAAAGTTAAGTTAATTTTACACGCATTCAGATGAATTTCCAATTTTATCTTAAATTTACCAATTTTACTATTGGAGAACTTGCCAATAGGTAGAGTTTTAAAAATTTTGCAAGTTTTGAGCCATAATGAATCTAAAACTGTGAATTTTTGTGCCAAATTTTACATTTTTTTGGCTTTTTCTTTGAATTCAAATTTTAAGCCATGAGGTTGATTCAGATTCAATTTTCAAGTGGTTTAATGATTTCAAGGTATTTTTAAGAAATTTTACAATTTCCTAGATGAATGAAGTTGGAATTTGGATTCCTTCCTTGAATATTGTGGGAGGGAAAATTTTTATTAGAGGAATGAGTGGAATATTTGTAAGAAAAATTGACCAATGAGATTCAGCTTGACCCATTACCTATTTTCGTTTTGGTAGCAGATTTACATTCAATGATATTTTTTGGTAATTTGTTTGAATTTCTTTGCCCAGGCTAGAATCATGCTAACCAATTTACTAAAATTGCACCAATGATGCCAAAAGGCTTCATTTTGAAAAAAGACTTTTTTAAATTCCCCCAAAACGCATCAATTGTGTCATATTAGCGCGTATCAAAGTTGACCAATCCACCAATTCTTTATGGAAGGTTTCAAACCAAATCTTCCATTTCAAACCTGCCATTGAAAAATTAAAAAACCCACTTACTTCACAAAAAGGGTTTCAGATTTACCCAAAAATAATTGGGTTTTTTTGAATATAGTATATAAAGTCAAGACTCAAACAGAGATCCAAATTCCCTTGCACTGTTTCTCCACCATCCCCAATGCATTTAATACCTTCAAATCAATTCATTCCATCAATCCATTGACTAGTGATCCACCTTACATCTATTAAATTATAGATCCACTCTGTAATCTCTTGAGTGATACACCCCCCATCTTTGAAATTATATTTATCTTGGTCAGTAATTATGCTTTCTAAATCATCAACCATCCTTAAACTCAATACGCAACTTGGTCCACTACACCTTTGATCATCATCATCACTTGAACTTGACCAGCCATTGGGCCACTCAATCATCCCTTGATCTGAATTCTTCACTGCCGCATCTCAACAATCCTACCCCTTCAAATGACACCCAAGATCATCAAGGTACCATTAAAAGGCCCACCACTGGCTTCCTACTCCCAAATAAATTCATTAGTTATCATCCCATCACCAGCTCCCATCCAACCCATTATGAAAAACCTGACTTGATCATCTGAGCCCCTGACTATTTAATCTACCCAATCTCAATCCCTTTCATGACCAAATCAATTTGCACAGTCACATCCCAACCTGCCCAGTGGCAGGATGCCAGGGAAGAAATTTCCAAGAGACCTAAGATAACCATGGAAATTGCATTCTTAACTGAAAGCAGTTCTGAAGGTAAGGTAATTCCAAAACTTACCAGAAAGAACCAAGGAAAAAGTGCCATGCACACTAAAGTTGGTAGAGCCACAGACCCTGATGGTTTTAAGTAAATCATGATCTGTCATTAAACTTGATTCAATCTATTACCTAGTCCTCAATTTTTCAAATCTTCCCATTGTCACATAATCTTCTTCTTTCTATAGCTACTAACTAATTTTTATAATTCAATTTATCATTTGCGGATTAAGAGTGCAAGTGAGAGTAGGGGGGAGGGAAGTGAGAGGGGTAGATTGGTGAGAGGAAGAGGAAGAGGAAGATGGAGGTAGAAGAGGAGACAATTGAAATTAAATTGATGAGGGTGTTTTGACAGAGAGAATAAAGTTATGGAATTTATTAAATATGGAGATGTATACAGCTGCATGGGCAAGATCAAACTGAACTATTTCAAACAGTTTTCTTACACTGTGTGATATATTTAGTAAGAGAGGATTTGACTCCCACCAATCTCATATTGAGAACAAGGATTGGAAAAAAAACAGTGGGGTAGTAGTAGCAGGGTTTAGATCAGATTGAGGGTAGAGTGGTGTGTGTGGTGATTTTCTTGAGGATCAATCAATGGAGATAAAGACAATCCAGGGCAGTTTATCATGACAAGAGATAGAGGGAGCTCAAACTGAGAACAACCAAAAATGCAGTAAGCCCTCCAGCTCTTCTCCTGTTCATTGGGTAACTTCAAGATTTTTTTAAAGACATTGTTGCATTTGAATTGACTCAGTTTTAGCTTGGCATTAATGTCCTTCACCCAAGCAATTTATTTGAGTTTTTATTTTCTGAATTTACTCATACCCAATGATGAGAGGAGAAAGGTTAAAGACAAACTAAGGGTTTCCAATATTCCTAAAGATGAAAGGCTGGGAATTAATGGATTTTGGTCTATAATGATCAAATCACTGTCATTCTTTGATCATTTCATCAATTGAGGCCCTCTGGGGAACTTGGGTAATCTTCCACCATTTTTGATCACCTCTTGTTTCAAAACTGGTAGAATTTTAAAGTTCTTACCAGTCTTGATCTGAATTAAAAGAGAATTTAGCTCATTTTGAGGATTGGCAGAGTGACCATTATCTGTTTCAGACTTTGTACCATGGCCAGCAGCAGCACAAGCCAATCAATGTTAGATATTCTGAGATTGGGTTTTCAACCTTGTCCTCTTTTCCCTACCCATTCCTGTTTGACTAACTCCAAAAAATGTTGATGGTGGTGGTGGTGGTTGTGGAGCAGGAGGATCCTCAGGACTTGTATGCACCAGGTTGAATGGGACAGGTGAAGTACCAGGCATTTGAATTGGTTGGCATTGGGCAGAAGATTTGAGACATTTTCGGACTCAACCTCTGCCATTGAATTTGTATAGTCATTCAGGAAGACTTGAAATCAGGGGGATGCCGGGATTAGTAAGCAAAGGGGAGATGAAAGGTATGTTTGTTTTGATGAGGGATGCTTCTGTATATTAATTATTTGGAGGGATGTTTTTGAAAGATGTATTATTTGAATAAACAGCAGTTTTGATGGTTGAAATAAGCCATTCTGGAATACAACAGATAGGGGGTATGTGTATATCAGAAACCCACCATTTTTAATGGAAGTTTTCTAATGGCATTTTTTTGAAATATGTTAGGCCATATTAGTAATTAATTTACTATATTGAAGCTTACTTGCCTCTTATCCCAGAACAGGAAGGTTTGAAGCCCTTTTAAGGTTTCAAGGGGTAAATGGGGCGGGAAAAGACACAATTTGATGGCCTGGTGATCTCTGTAAACATTGATTGATTCCCTGGGTGGCTATATAAAAGGCTTTGAACCCTCTGTGGGGTTGGTCTGCGGTAGGATCCTTAGGAGAAATCCAATATGGACAACAATTGGGTATATGTAGATATGTGAAAATTCAAAAAAAATATATTTTTTGCAAGGACTTCAAATATGACCTCATATAAGGAATAAAATTGGTACTATTTGAAAAGAAATAAAATAGACAAAAAAAGAAAAAAAAAGACACAAAAAAAAGACACAAAAAAAAATGAAAAAACAAGACAAAAAAAAGAAACAAGAAAAAGAAACAAGAAAAATAAAGAAGAAAAAGAAAGTGAAAAGAAAGAAAAGAAGATAATAAAAATGAAAATGAAAAATGAAAAATGAAAAATGAAAAATGAAAAATGAAAAATAAAAAATAAAAAATCAAAAATCAAAAATAGCAAATAACAAATAACAAATAAAAAATTAAAAACAAAAAATAAAAAATAAAAAAAAAGGCCAATGTTAAATTTACAACCTTGAAAACCCCCTTTAAAACCTAAAATGGGTTGCATGGCACAACTTGAAACCCTTTTAGGGTTGCATGGCACAACTTGCAACCCTTTTAGGGTTACAAGCGGTCACTCAAACCTGTTGCAGTTGTGAACAGCTGCTTGCAAACAGCAGCTCACAACCCAATTTTGAGTTGTGAGGGACCATTCACAGCCCATTTTCAAAAAAAAAGAGAAAGAGACCTTGAAAAAAAAGAAGAGGCATTGAAAAAAAAGAAGAGGCATTCTAAAAAAGAGAAGAGATGTTGAAAAAAAAGAAAAGACATTGAAAAAAATGAAGAGACATTGAAAAAAAGTGAATAAATAAAAATCAATAAATATGAATAAAAATAGGGCCTAAAATAAATAAAAATAAATAATAAATAAATAAAATAAATAAAATAAATAAAAAATAAATAAAAAATAAATAAAAAATAAAGAAAAAATAAAGAAAAATAAAGAAAAATAAAGAAAAACCAAAATTCTATGGAGCAGCCCTCAAGTAAAAGTGCCAAAAAATACAAGTTCAACTTGACATGCTGTGGTGACCAATCCAGGACACCTCAGAAAGAGGAAAAATTTTTAAATTTTTTTTATATAGAATCTTGGGTGATGATAAATTGACAACTCCCATCCTGTGGGAGTCGGTTAGGGCCCCACATGACCTGGGGGAGATGCGTAGGGCCCCACACAAACTTTGGGAGTTGTTTAGGGCCCCACGTGACCTGTGGGAGTCGTGTAGGGCCCCAAATCACCCAATTGACGCCTGGGGGCCCATACACTACTCGCAAGGGTTGTTCCAAACGCGCGCAACCCCTGGGGGGCCATATACCCCCTGTAATGAGAATTTTTGATTTTTTTACCCCCTTAAACAACCATTTAGACCTGTTTATGGGGGTATGAAACCCCCCTGGGTTTGTTCAAGAATTTGCTTATTTTTATTTTATTTTATATTTCATATTTCATATTTTTGTTTTTTTAACCAATTTTTTTTTGATTTTTTGGTTGATTTCTGTTTTTTTTGGTATTTTTATTTATTTTATTGTAGTTTATTTTTTTTGGCCCGCAATTCTATTAGCTGTGTGGCATGGAACACAACTAGATTTGAGTTATTTAAAACCCCACACGACTTGAATTTAGTCTTGCATGGTGCCACACAAAACTGAAACATCAGGTGGGGGATACAAGACTGCTGTCAAGTCGTGTGGAGGCTAAAAAACATGATTTTAGTTGTTTAGCGTTCAAAAAGACCCAAATTGGCCCTTTGGCATGCTTAACAGCTAAAATGGGCTTTGTAGCATGCCAAACATCCAATTTGAGACTTGTAGCATGCCACACAGCCCATTTGAGCCATGTAGCATGTCGCACAGCCCATTTGAGTCGTTTAGCATGCCACATGGCCTATTTGAGTTGTGAAGCGTGCCACACGGCCCATTTGAGTTGTGTACAAGACTCAAATGAGTCTTTAATTTTAAATTACCCTCAAATATTTTATCAAACATCATCTGAGAAAAAAAAATATTTACTGTGTTACTATGGGGACTCTTCCTCTCTACCCTCCCAACTTCTTCCTGTCTTAGCAGACTAGGATGGCCTCTCCAGGGTGATTAAATACCCGGAACTCCACTTATTCCCCGCCAGTTGCGCTGGTGGCCCAATTCTTGGCCAAAGTGCACACGCTGACAGTCATCACACTCATCATAATCCTCATCCTCATCTATCATATCCTTCCTCATTGATCTCCGCCTATCTTTCCCTATCAACAACACCAAAAATCCCATGGACTTCACCAACAGCCATCACCAATTGATCTTCATCCCCCCCATCAACATTTCTGGCGGCTGTTGGTACTTTTGGTTTCTTTGCAGCTTTCCAACACCCATCAGTTACCAATTGATAATCCCACTGCCACCATCCTTTGATCCACCCCTTGCAACTTCAACAACCAATCCCACCAATCTTGCCACCGGCGCCCATCATCCTCCCATCAACTTCCTCACCCTGAGAGACTGCAAGCTGTTGCTTGCGGTTGTCAGAGTTCTCCTGCCATTTTTCATCAACACCATCATCCCAGCCTTATGACGGGGAAAGCTTTTGCCGTTTTTCATCATCATGATCCAATTGCTTTCAACCTGCTGACACCCATCACCAACTGCCTTGATCATCCCATCTTGCATCCAACCGCTGCCCACCAATCATCTAACATCACCTGTTGCACAATTTTATCTGCCTAGTAAGAAGTAGTAAACTGATTTCTTGGGGGAAGCATCAGGAAGAGGAAAGAGGAGGCTTATTAAATAGACAAGAGGTTGGAACTACAACAGAGGTACAAGTGATTGGGGCTCAGACTACACACATGATGTCATGGGAACAGTCTAAGTAACAGAGAGGGCTGATCAGGTATGCTACTAAATTAGGTTAGGCTGCTTCTACAAAACTGGCTCATACCCAGGAGGATCAGCCAGGTATGAGAAGAGCTGTTTCTCTGGCAAAGAAATCTCAGATCTTTCTGCAAAGGTTGATCCCAAAGAAAGGGGTAGAAGGCTATGTGCAGAACTGGAATCCTTGGGATAAGTTAGCTTCCTTAAATAGAAAGGACCCCAAAAAGAAGAGGTCCTCAGCCCATCACAAGTTGAGGAACCCAAAGGATTGGGACAGCATAATATCCCTAGCCCAGAAGTGGAAAAAGATGTACCACAATTAGATGTAGAAGCTCTTAATAGCTTTTCTGTAAATGTGTCTCACAATTTAACTGTTATCAGCCAGTTTTTTGACAAAGTTTATCAACGATTGGAAAATTGAGCCTGATTATTTTCAGAGTGATTGATACCCAGTCTCAGACTATGAGAATTGATGAGTTAGAAATACAAAAAATCAAGGGTAGTATAAAATCTAGTAAGTTGGACCTGATGAAACATATTGATGATAACCAATCGATTCTTCAGGAAAATATTCTTGCAACCATGAACCAGCTTAAGGAAGAAGTTAAGAAAACTAGTCCTACTCCTTCAGCTCATCTGATTAAAAAATTGATTTACTAAACAACAAACTTGATTTGGAGTTAGGTATGATTAAGAATGGTCTCAGAGATCTTAAATTCAATTCTACTAACTCCCCAGTCATTGACCTGGAAGAAACTAGACCTTCTAGGTTCACCAGTACTCCTAGTGTTCCTGAGATCTGAGATTTCTTTGCCAGAGAAACAGCTCTTCTCATACCTGGCTGATCCTCCTGGGTATGAGGTGAAAACAGTCTAACCTCCTTTTCTGGTCTAAGCACTACTTATGAGTTTTTTCCTTGGATGGATCAAACTGGGAGGTTTCAAAAGTTTTCATCATCTTTCTTTTCCAAATCCTAGTACCAAATTGTACTTTGATCAATTATTTCCAAGAACTCCAGGATAAAGATCCAACTTCTTCCCTTTTATTGATAAACCAATCAAAAGCCACTCCTTCAAATATTCTGAGCAATCTTACCCCAACTATTGTATCAGGGAGTTCATAAGAAGCAAGGGTATAATCAATAAATTTAATGAAACTGACATGGTTGTATTCTCCTTCTCTGGAGAATCTAGGCCATTCAGTAATTGGAGGAAGTAACTTCAAAGCCTGTTCTATTTCAGGAGTAGGACTGGGCTTAAAAGATTCATCCCTAGTTATCCTAGTTCTGGCAGGAACACTAGGAGTACTGGTGAACCTAGCAGGTCTAGTTTCTTCCAGGTCAATGACTGGGGAGTTAGTAGAATTGACTTTAAGATCTCTGAGACCATTCTTAATCATACCTAACTCCAAATCAAGTTTGTTGTTTAGTAAATCAATTTTTTAATCAGATGAGCTGAAGGAGTAGGACTAGTTTTCTTAACTTCTTCCTTAAGCTGGTTCATGGTTGCAAGAATATTTTCCTGAAGAATCGATTGGTTATCATCAATATGTTTCATCAGGTCCAACTTACTAGATTTTATACTACCCTTGATTTTTTGTATTTCTAACTCATCAATTCTCATAGTCTGAGACTGGGTATCAATCACTCTGAAAATAATCAGGCTCAATTTTTCCAATCGTTGATAAACTTTGTCAAAAAACTGGCTGATAACAGTTAAATTGTGAGACACATTTACAGAAAAGCTATTAAGAGCTTCTACATCTAATTGTGGTACATCTTTTTCCACTTCTGGGCTAGGGATATTATGCTGTCCCAATCCTTTGGGTTCCTCAACTTGTGATGGGCTGAGGACCTCTTCTTTTTGGGGTCCTTTCTATTTAAGGAAGCTAACTGATCCCAAGGATTCCAGTTCTGCACATAGCCTTCTACCCCTTTCTTTGGGATCAACCTTTGCAGAGAGATCTGAGATTTCTTTGCCAGAGAAACAGCTCTTCTCATACCTGGCTGATCCTCCTTCTTCCAGCTTTCATCCTTTATGCAGGGCTGGTTTTATTTTTTTCCCTCATCTATTTTTTACATGTCATGATTTTCCTATTGCCATCATTTTTTTATTATTGTCATTACTATTATCTCATAAAAAAAGTTTTTTTTTTCTGCTCTCATTTGTAGTTATCACTTGTAAATAGTCTACAGGGCCTCTTGCCCATAAAAGGAGGCCCCCCCTGCATTTTTGACCATCATCTATCATATAATCATCCATGATCCATCATAATCATCTAAGCAATAAATACGTGGGGCCCTTTCCCTCTATCTGAGCATCCTTATCCTGGCTCTATCTTTATATTTCCCCTTGATACTTGAGCTTCCATACTCAAATATTTGATCTTTCCTTTGTGACCTTATCCATAATCACCAACCAATAGCCTTGCTGGTTGAAGAAGAATTCATTCAATTGAATTCTTGAGTGTTTTATACCACTCTTTGATTCCTTTTTCAACCATACTGGTCTTGATCATTATTTTATTATCATTCCTGAACCAGTCATGTTTGATTGAGAGGTTTCTTTAAGATTGAAAAATGGAGTTTTAAACCTCCCTTGATTTCCTTGAAGTTGAATTTTGCCACACTAATCTTGAGTCCCTTGAGAAGTATTGGGTTATTCTTGTTTGAATCAGTCATTGCTTTGATTCTAGAGCTTCATAAAAAAAAATGCATTGTTTTTTACAGCCACAAACAGTTCCCTGGTACCTTTCAAGCGCTTTATTGCTGAGGGTTAGGAAGGTTCATTAAGAACCAGGAGTTTGGTCAAGGTTGAGTTGATCTTTCCTAATCCTCTGCTGATGACAAGATTTATTAGCTTGTGGGAGTTGTTACCTACAACTTCCTTTTTCTATTAAACTCTGAAAAAAACCTTAACTTATTTTTTCAAGTAATTTCCCCCACAATCTTGCCTCAGATAGCTTTGTTCAATTGCTACCAAATAATCTCAAACTCATCCCTTACATTGATTCCTCATCCATAAGGTTCTGGACCTTGATTCTGGTTACATTTAGATATTTTTGTAACACTCAGGAGGTCAGCCTAAAAATCACCTTTCCCCTCCACAGAAATTCCTGCGGCTCAGCACCATTTGGAGTCAAATTAAAAATTACCAAAAAGAAAAAACAAGTTAAACTTTTGTTAAGCTTATCTCATCACAAGAAGTAAAAATACTCCTTATGATGGGATCAGCCCAATACAAGTTGAACTGAATTACCAATAAAATCTCATTCAAAACCCTCATCATAATGATGTCAACTAAAAACACTCAACATAATGCTGTTCAAAATGTGATAACCCCTTATATTGATAGAATTACAAGATCAGAATCTTCACCCAAACCCAAAGCATGAAATTAAAATGATTTCTATAAATTAGAATACAACACCAGTTGATCTTTGAGGTGATCAACCTAACCAGTGGCCTTTTTGGAAATCATGGAATGTGGTTTGGAAACTACGGGCAGGATTGGAATCAAATTTCCATGAAGAACAAGCTGGAACCAATGGTTATTAATAACAAAGCAAATGAACATAGGATCTGATTGTTCTTTTAACCCATTTTCATATGAGTAAAATTTCAACATGATTCCAATGAAATGAAAAATATTGGTCTTCCATAAATATCTGCTATTATTCAACCCATTTCAAGCTTTGAAAGCCATTTTGAAGAGAGAATATATTCATTTATGTCATGAAAATCAAGTCTTTTTACTATCTTTTCAAAGTCTTTGCTTCCACCAAGGATCCTAAAATAGCACTTTAAATTTTTCCTCAATGTTTCAAGAATTTCATTTCTTACTTGAAAAAATCCTTGCTCATCATACCCAAGTGAATTAGAAATTATTCTAAATCCACCATTTCCATCACCAACCAGATCCCAAACCCCACCCAAGAACTTATGTAAGTTCTCAGTTATTTGATTGAGGTAATTCTTTTCCTAAAATCAAAAATTACTTAGCCACAATTCTTATCTCATTCAAGGAATAACCACTCAAAAAAGATGAGCTTCTGTTTGACTCCTCAATTGCTTTTGCTTCATCCTGTAAAAAGGAATCTGATTCAAACGGGACCAAAACAAATGAAATTTCAGTATGTTCCACTGAAACATGAAATTCCAATAAAGATCCATCCTTGTGCTACAGAAATAATTACCCCATTAGTTCATTAAACCGTAAAACTGAAAATTTCTCAAAATTAAAGAATTACTATCTTTTGTATTTCTGGTCCCCTTCTAAGTTTTCCTTCAGTCTTGTCCTCTGAACTACGAGATTCAGATATGGATCCATCCTTGAACTACAGAAATAATTTTTTCATCAGTTCATTAAACCATCAAAATAAACATTCCTCAATCAAAATAAAAGACTTACTTTCTTTGGTCTTTTGGGTCCCTTTTCAACCCTTTTATTGCTTGTAATTGCTTTTTAAAATTTTTCAGAGTTTGAAAGCTCACAACAGTTTGCTTCAAATTTTGATCAACCCGGCTTGGCCTTAACACCTTTGGCTCAAGCTTTGGCTTTGCAATCAAAGCCCCTGTATTCTTGAGCATTGAACTTTAAATCCCAAACCAAAATTCTTTAGGTTGTTCCCTTTACATGAAATTGCAATTGTTTAAAATTTGAGATTTTTCATCAAACCTTGGATTGGTTTAAAAATGTCAAAACAAAAAGAAGTATCAATTTTTCAATCCAATAATTAATCTGCCAATCCAATAATTAATCTTTCAATACAATAATCAATCTGTAAATCCAATATTTAATCTTCAAATTCAATAATTAATTTTTCATTCAAATATCTAATCTGTCAATCCAATAACTAATCTGCCAATCCAATGGTTAACCTGTAAATCCAACAATTAATCTGTCAATCCAATAATTAATCTGTCAATCCAATTATTAGTACCCTTCAAAAAAACCCCACTTACTTCATTGGAAGGTTCATAGTCTGACTGACACTGAGGATGAAAATCCTGACACAAAATGGATTCTCTTGATGCTAGTTTTTAACCTAAAATGTGGGAACAAGGCAATCCAATTGTTTTTGAATATGACTTGGATCACACCTTGCCATTATAATTGTGCTTTAACTTCTAAAATTGTTCCCCAATGAGTTCAATTGCCTAATTTCCTAAATTTTAAGCCAAAGGTAATAGTTCTGTTGCAAGACCTGTTCCAAACTTTATTTGAGAGTTTTCAAGTGCTTAATGTACTGATGGATTGTATTTTACTTTCAATATTTTCTTCAAGGTGTTTCCACAAATCCAAAAAGTTCCCCAAATATCCCCCAACTAATTGTTTTAAATTAGAATGGGCCCCTTCTACCCAAGACATTCTTTTGTTTCAAAAGTCTGGGTAGGCACAAATCCAAGGCATTACAAATTTATATTTGATAGGGAAAATATTCTTTCCATATACTTATCATTTACTTCTGCCTCTCCCTTTTTTTAGTGGCCCCATACTTTTTACAAAGAGTCATTAATCCTTGCAACCCTTCATCATCCCTACTGAACTTCATTTTACAGTTTGCTTGGATTTTTTTGGAAAATTTCCAGGAGAACAATTGCCTGGATGACTCAGGGAAGCTGTGTTTAATAGCAAAAATTAAACCTTTCTCATGGTAAGTCACAAAGACCTTTGGAAGCCTCTTGGGATCATAAGCAAACTGCTTTGATGCGTTCAACACCCAACTGTAGAACTGTTGCTTTTCTTTGGTTATAAAAACAAAATCCTTTGAAAAATTCTTTTTGTTGGAAGTCATTCATACAGCATGCAATAGAGGGATATTGTACCTATTTGTTTTATAGGTACAATCCAACAATTCAATATGACGGAATTTTTTGCAAAGTTTTATAGACCCAGGATTAGCCAAGAAAAGGTTGTATAATTGATCATCTCCACCAAATTTGGACCTGGAAACTCACAGGGATTGCTAGAGCATTTCCAATAGAGCATCCATGAGAAATTTCCCATCCAGTTCAGAAAGCTTTACATTTTGCTTAGTTTTATAGATTTTTCTATCATTGATTTTTTCTCCAACATCAATCTTGCTCAATTTCATTTGAATTTGAACCCTATTGAGCACATATTTCATTCCTTCACTAAGAAAATATAATGATTGACCTGATATTCTCCTCAGTTGAGGATGCACTGAAAGACATTCTTATGGTTGATGATTATGTAGGCCATTTCTAATGGAGAGATGCTGCATTGGACCTGCTACTTTCCTAATTGCACGGATCATGAATTGACTCCCAACCTTCCTAGTGTGAGTTTGACTTTGACGTTCAGTGAGACATGGCCCTTCATAAACCCCAAATCTGTCACATTCTAGATCAACATATTTGTCTCTCTCAACTCAAAATTTTTAAATACGTAGCCATGGATGGCTGCCCATTTCTGAAAATAAATATTGGCTTCTTTCCTACTATCAAAGGCTCTCACAGGAGGAGGGTCAAGCAGTCCAGGCGGCCCTGATTTACATTAGTATTTGTCAAGCCAAATCCTTCTCAGTTCAATGAAATATGACATGTGACCCTCTGGCTTTAGTAAATACACATTTTGACAGAACATCTTGTTCCAGTTGTGAAGAAAAATCTTGTTCCTTAATTGTAACTCTACATGTGGACGCAATTGGGGCTTCCAATTTTTTCTTTTCCAAATCCTTACCCAAATACATAGAATCCACCAAAACTTCATTAAGTACAATTTTAATTAAGTCCCTTAACGTAGACTTTTTTAATTTTTGAGGGCTTTGGCTTGCCACTGTTCCCATAAACCAAAAAAATTCCACAGAAATTTATTATTCAATTAAATTTTCAATTCAACAACTCCAAATGTTTGCTCACTGTTGGGTTGAGAAAAATTATTTAATGCAACAGGCTTAAAGTCTGTGTGTACGTGGTGTGTGTCAAGCGTTTTTGCAAATGCGCAGAAGGTTCTATTTCCAAGTTTCTTTGTGGTCCAATAGTCCCACGTAGTATGGAAGATCCACAAATTTGGGTTGAAACACTCACATGTGTTCCAGGGGTTCCTAGGTACCCCAAATCCCCACTCCAATGGCCAATTTGGGGGGGGGGGGGGGGGAGTGGCCCAAATGGGCCAGGAACACATGCGCAACCGCCACTGTAATAGGAAAATTGAGATTGATTATACTAGAAACTGGAAACTGAAAAATCAACAGAAATTAATCAACAGGCGTTGTAGATAGATGATGCAACATATGAGTACCAACATCGGGCTTGAGGATCTTGAGACCAGTGGACATGAGGTTTAGAGACGCATAGTGAGAATATAATGAGATGAGACTGAGAAGGAAGAGATTCTTGTGATTTGAGGTCGATGTCAAGACAAGTAAAAAGAATGAATAGGTTAGAAATCTCACCTGGAACACGGATCATAACTGAGAAACAGGGTGAATAAAGATGGCTATGAGAGTATTGAGATGAAAGTAGTAAGGAGAGATGAGAAAGGAAATAGGAAAGGGTGCAAGTTGATTGGAAGGAGTGCGAGGTAATTGATGAGTGATCTGAGGTTGTCGTTGTCCTTGTCTACCCGTTCGGATTGGATTACCCTTGTCCTGTTATTTAGCTTGGACTTGAGAGAGGGAGACTACCCAGTCCTTCCAGATTTGGAGTGTCCGCATTCCCTTGACCTTACCTCTGCGCTTCCGCTGCAGATGTTTCTCTCTGCCGTAGAATACTTAACACCCCTCCATGCCCGATGAGATGACAGAGGACAGTAGGATTAGAAAAAAGAAAAGAAACGAGACAACAGAGCTATACTTTGAGACAAGGCAGATTTTATCAATGAGTCTGCAATCATTGCTTAGGATTTAACTAAGGTGAGCCTTATGTTGTTGGCTTTGAGTTCCTCCCTCATACCTTTTGTCTTTAGATCCAGATGTCTGGTCTTTGAGTTTGAACTGAACTTTCTGATCTTATCTTCCGGACCGCTGTTGTCGATGTTCATGGAGATAGTTGTGATGGGTTGATTGAATATGTCATGTAGGAGAGCCTTGATCCAGGTGGCATTGTGGTATGATTCTACCAAGGCGTTGAGTTCTGCGTCGGTGGATGACCAAGTTATGTTCCGTTGTTTGCAGCTGTTCCATGAAACAAGACTGCCGAATACAATACATAGGTATCCTTTTTGCGACTTACATGTGTCGGTGTCATCTGCTCAAGACGCATCCAAGTACACTTGCAGAGGATTGGATCGTGGTTGGCAGGTCAGTGTCAGACAGCGGCTTCGAGTGGTCTTCAGATACTTCCACGTTTTCTTTAGCTCGTTCCAATGAGGGAGTCCTGGCTTAACATTGAATCTTGCTAGTCTTGATACTGCAAAACTGATGTCTGGCCGTGTGTAGCATGCTATGTGGTTGAGCATTCCGGTAGCCAATCGGTAGTTGATGTTTAGGGCCTTAAAGGCTTCGTGTTCTTCATCAGTTGCGGGTTTGAGTTGCAGGTTCTGAGTGAGAGGTGTGACCGTATCTCTACAGTCGCATAGTACGAGTTCTTGAGCCCATGCTGGATATGATTGGGTTGACTTAGCAGAATCCTGTCCTCTTCCACCTGTATTTTCATACCTAGTAGTGTATTGGGATTCCTGCTTTCAGACATGTCAAATTTGTTCAGAAACTTCTGCTCAAAATCTTGTCCTTCTCCCACGAGGATTAAATCATCCACGTGGAAGAAGAGTCTTGATTGGCTGTCTTCTGACAGGTAGAGACATGGGTCGCATTCTGACTCGTGAAATCCAGTTTCCTTGAACCATGTCGTGAGGGTCTCGTACCAGTTCTTGGGGGCTTGTTTCAGGCCGTATAAGGATTTCTTGAGCTTGAGGAAGCGGGACTTGCGATTGGAACCTTTTGGGGTTCGGATTATCACTTCTTCTTCTATTTTTGAGTGCAGGAACGCACTCTTGACGTCAAATTGGCGTATCTTCTGCTTTGATTTTAATGCGTATACTAGTAGCATGCAAAGAGAGGAGGGTTTTCCGGTTGGGGCAAAGGTCTCAAAATAATCCAAGCCTTATATCTGATTGAACCCTTGGACACATAGTCTAGCCTTGTATTTGATAGGATCACCATGACAGTTCTCCTTGAGTTTATACGTCCACACTGTCCGTAGGGGATTCTTTGGTTCTGGCCCTTCATAGTCCTCCCAAACTTCTAGTGTTTCAATCGAGCCAAGTTCTGTGTCCATGGCCTGAATCCATCTTACACCTTCTTCATATGTTACTGCGTTTTCGTAGCTTTTGGGCTCATAGTAGTGGTAGTATCCGTACCTCTGTGGAGGACGTAGTGAAGTGCGGTCGCAAAGGGTCCTTGTGCTTTGCGTGGGTTCTGCGACTTTTGTTTGAGGAGGTTTAGGTTGCGGGTTTGATCCGTCCGATTGATGATCCTTGGACCAGTGTCGCGGTTGAGGGTGAGAAGTGTTGTCGTCTGAAGATTCAGAGTCAGAGTTGGGATTGTCCTCGGACTCTCCTGACGATGATTCTTTGGCCGCATCTCTGTATTTGGTGTATGTTGGAGTTTTCAAGACAGGAGCAGGGTTAGAAGGTGGATTGGTATTCACAGCTTCATTGACATCTTCGTGGTTGTTCTCTGATGTCTCGTCCTTGGAGAGAAGGAGGTTCAAATGTTGAGGATTTGCCATCTTGAGAAACTTGATGTGCTTTGTGAGAACGACAGAATTGGATTTAGTCAAGATTCGGTATGAATGAAGGAGAGGGTTGAAGCCTACAAGGATCCCTTCCGCCCCTTTTTCCTTAAACTTCTGGCCTTTCTCTCTTCTAGACAGGAGGTAGACACATGGGTTCCTGATTGGCTTCAAAAATCCTGGAGGCAGTTCATATCCGTGAATTCTTCCCCAGGGCGATTCATGATGACCGTCTCTGGGGATTTGATTCAGCATGAGAGAGCTTGCCTTGATCACCTTGTGCCATAAGTTCGCCGGAAGGTGTGCATCCTTTAACATGGTTCTGGTGGATTCAATTAGGGTTCTGTTGGCCCGTTCCGCCCTTCCATTGTGTTCTGGGTGGTAGGGTTCCGATATGATTTGACGTATGTGTTTTTTGTCGTAGAACCGTTGTGGTGTCATTATATAGCCTCGGGTCGGGGACTGCGTCGCGGCCTGCGCGCTCAGCATCTGGTAGGTTAGGCTCAGCAGTTGGGGTGCGCCGGTTCTCAGCAGTAGCCGCTGCGGGTTCAGCAGCAGCCGCTGCGGGTTCAGCAGCAGCCGCTGCGGGCTCAGCAGTAGGCGCGGCGGGATCGAGCACGCGACTGCGGGCCAGGCCTGACTAAGGGAGGCGGGCCGCGACCCGCTTGGATGTCCGACTCATGGATGGAGCCGGGCCGATCGGGTTCTCGGAGCGGCTAGTCGGGGAAGGAAGAAGCGGGGCGACAGCGGGGCTATATGCGTGGCAGCCGCGCGCAAGCGCGGGCCGGCCACGGGACGGGAAATTCGCGACGGCGCGTCGGGTGGATGCGCGCAAGCGCGGTGGATCTTGGGTATCGCGCGGCGGAGGGCCGCGCCACGAAAAGACGAACCGGATGCGCGTAATGACAGGCGAGCTGGCGGGGGTAGGGTATGGGTATGGGTTAAAGGATGGGTTAGGGTTCTGGGTCTAGGTTTCCTTCTTCATGGTTGTCAGTCTGTCTTTGTGCTTGTGCTTAGGTTAGGGTTGAGGGGGAGGGTTCAAACACCCTTCCCTTCGACTCCGGGTTGTGGGGGGATCCATCATTCCAGGATTACATTCTATTCATTCTCGGATCGATCTCTACTTCTCATTCTCTCTCTCTTTCTCTCTCTCGGAGTAAAGGAAAGGAAGCATTCTCGGTCTTACAGACGCTAGAACCATCGATCCCGTAACTAGGGACAACTTCGTGAGGTTAACCTCTAAAGTTTCCACATCTGGGGGTCTGGCCGGGAACTTCTCGATCCGTTCTCAGTCTCTTGAAGATTACGCAGAATGCTACCGACAACCACTCCCGGATCCAATGCTCCCCTTCCCTACCCTCCACGCCCGACTCCCGTCTCTGCTGTTCAACCCCCTCCGCCACCGTCCGCTCATGCTCCTAGAGTCAGCGGGTTCGCTCCTCCCTCGGAAGGGTCGTCGGAGATGGCGGTAGAGGCCCCTCGCCGCGTTTGGTTGAGGCCGAGGGATTTCCCCCATCTTCGGTTCAGTACTTCGGATGTCGAGCGGTTCCTTTCTAGGTTCGAAGGGATCGCGGACTCGGAGGGCGCGTCGGGCGCAGATAAGGTTCGGACTATCGTGCTGTTCATTACTGAAGAGGAGAAGCTGCGGGACGTGGAAGAAATGGTTGGATACGAGAGGCAGGACTGGGGGAAGTTGAAAAGCGAGATGTTGGCGAGGTGGGGAAGGCGTGAACCTCGGTTTCGGGAAAGCGACTTCGATCGAGCGGCGGAGGAGGCGATCGAGAAGGGCGGGGTGCGATCGCGCGAAGGATTAGTGGAATACATGTCAAGGTTCGAGCGAATCTACGGGTACCTTGCAAAGAACGAGGTCGTCGCGGGTCAGACGGGTGCCATGAAGCGGGCTTTCTTGGGGGGTCTCGCGCCCCAGCTTCGTTCCAGGGTGCAACGATACCTGTACGACCACGGCCTGGTTAAGAGGTCGTTGGATGGGAGCGTCGCGATTCTCCCCGATCTTTCGGTTATCCGTCAAGCCGCGGAAAGCGAAATCGATTTGGACGAGCTCATCGCGGATACGGCACGAACGTACCCGTCTTCCTCCAAGAAATCGGTCACGATCTCGGCGCCGGCCCCCGACCAAACTTCGGCCGCGCGGCCGCCGACGCCCTCTCGTGTCGGACTCCCCCAGCAGCCTCCGGGACCATCTGTCGGGGAGATAACGGAGATTCTGCGGGATATAAGGGTTTTCCTCAACCGGACACCGGCTCCTACAGCTCCGGCAGCCGCACCGATTCCGGCGGCTCCTTCTCAACCGCGCGCGGTGCCGCCTCACATGACGGAAGGGTTCCAGCCCCCTAGCGGATCATCCGGATCGTACGGGTCGCCGCGATGTTCATACTGCGGGGTGAGAGGGCACTGGAAGTCAGTTTGTGAGGACCTCACTCGGGACATGGACGAAGGACTTGTTCGCGCATCCGGGATGACGTACATATTTCCGACGGGTGAATCGGTGGATCTGACTAAGGACAAGCCGCCACCAATGGTGCAAGTGCGGGAAAGAGCGAAGGCTAAGACCGAGACTGCTCGGGTCTCGCTCGGGATTGTCACCGCGCCCGGAACATGGGTAGCTCCGAGAGTGGAGGCCGAAGTCAGGGCGTTGGCGGCGAATGAGCGCATTGCGATGGATGTCGACGAGCGATCAACGGCGTCAAAGCCAGTCGCGCGAGTGCCGATTTCGGACGGGCCGTCCTCTAACCCCGTGGGAAAGAAGAAGGCCGCGGACATCGTCCGGAGGGTAATGGGGAACGACTCACCAATACCCCTGACCCTACGAGAGCTAGCGGCGGTGTCCCCCGCGGTCGTCGACGAGATGGTCCAGGCCTTGAAAGATTGCGGTCAGGGTCGGGTGCCGACGACGGTTCAGCGGGTTAACGTGGCGGAGGAGGAAATGGATCCCGAGCCGTGCCGGTCGAAGTCGGTATCCGTCCCGCTCGCTTATGTCGCGATGACCATCGCCGGGCGGAAGGTGTGGGCGATGGTGGATAGCGGGTCGATGGTCAACCTGCTCCCATCAAGGTTAGTGGACGAGCTCGGTCTGGTGCGGAGGAAGTGTGCGATGGGTCTTCGGGCGTTAAATGGCGGGGAATGTCGCGTGGACGGGGTAGTAGAGGCGGAGGAGGTGGAAGTCGCCAAGGTCTGTAAGCCTCTGTCATTTCTCTCAGTGGAATGCGGGGACGTGATTCTAGGACGGCCATTCATGTTTGGGTTCCGAGCCCAAATGGCCTTCAACGCAGAGGAAGGAACGGAGGCGCTGACCGTCGAAGACTCGCTCGGAGCACGGTTCGAGACGACGATCTGCGATCACGGGAGAGGGAAATGGGTACAGGGCCCAATGTCTGGCGGCAACGGAGAGTCCGGCGCGGGGGTTGACCGTAAGGGTTACCCTGCGGAGGATTTTTCCTAGTCGGCCGCGGGAACCGTGCGGAGCAAGCTCCGGCTCTGCACGGGCGGCCGACAGATGAGGAGCAGGCGGGGGAGGACGCGCGTGTGGCGCAGGTGCCGGAAGTAAGTCCCATTCCTCAGTATGCATCGCCGGAAGGCTCTACGCTTCGAAAACCCTATCATCGTGCCACAGTCGTGAGCAAAGGCGAAAGCCCCAGTCTGGTCATTACTAGGACTTACAACGGCGACGGTCGGGTCTGGATGGCGCGGTGCAATGCGGGCAAGTACAAACCGGTAGCACGAAAAGTCCGGCCGCGGAACGAGCCAATGCCTCAGGGGCTCAACAGACCCTTACGACCGATCGCGTGGTCCCGCGACCCGTGGGAGACGCCCCTTAGGAAGAATGGATGGGTAACGCGGTCGGCGCGAATCACGGACGAGCGGGTGGACGCCCTTAACTTCGGACCGACGGGATGGCTGAGTGCGGAGGAGATGGATCTGCTGGTGTCGGTATTGGTAATAAGGGAGAAGGCACTTGCTTTTGGACCGGACGAGCGCGGGTTGTTGAGAAGTGAGATCGGGGACCCTTACGTTATTCCCACTGTCCCTCACGAACCGTGGCAAATCAAGCCGATTCCGATCCCCCGTACCGTTCGGGAGCCCTTTCTGGAGCTGGTACGGGAGCGCGTGAGGACGGGGCTTTACAAGCAATCCACGTCAAGCTACTCGAGTCCTATCTTCGCGGTCGTTAAACAGGACGGGAAGTCGCTAAGGATTGTTCACGACCTTCAGAGGCTAAATTCGTTCACTATTCGCGACGCGGGGCTTCCCCCGCGTGTTGAAGAATTTCTGGAATCGATGGCCGGGCGCGCTTGCTACGGGCTGGTGGACGTGATGGGGGGATACGACCAGCGAGAACTCCACCCTGACTCGCGGCCACTGACGGCGTTTGAAACCGGGCTAGGAAGGATGCAGCTGACGCGGCTACCGCAAGGTGCGACCAACTCAGTGGCGGTATACCAAGCCCAAATGACCTGGATACTACGCGACGACCTTCCGGAAGGCGTGCAGATCTTCATCGACGACGCTGGCATTAAAGGCCCCAGAACGGACTACGAGGGCGCGGTCTTAGAGGATGCACCCGCGATCCGGCGATTCATCTGGGAATACGCGGAAACTCTGGAACGAGTCCTCTTCCGAATTGAGGAGGCAGGCCTTACTGTGTCCGGGAAAAAGTTGGCGGTCTGCGTTCCGGCGCTCAAAGTACTGGGGCATGTCGTGGCCTACGACGGGAGGCGAATAGCGGAAAAGAAGCGGAATAAGGTTCTTGAATGGCCGACCCCTCGGACAGTGTCGCACGTCCTGCAGTTTCTGGGATTGTGTAGCTACGTCCGCATGTTCATCGAGCGGTTTGCGGAAGTAGCGAGCCCAATGCGGGCATTGACGCGTAAGGGGGCCGAGTGGAAGTGGACCGAGGGATGCGATGCCGCTTTCGCGAAGCTCAAGGAAATCGTGGGGCGCGACATCGTCCTTCGGAACCTCGATTACGACGCCGGAGGGATACGCCTGGCGGTCGACTCTAGCGAGCTCGGCGCGGGGGGGGTCTTGACACAGGAGGAAGACGGAAAAGATAGGCCGGTGCTCTACGAATCGGTCACCTTTACCGCGACAGAGAGTCGGTATTCGCAGCCGAAGCTGGAACTGTGCGGTGTCACCAAGATCGTACGACGGTTGCAGCACCTTTTGTGGGGCGTGCACTTCGAGCTCTTGGTCGACGCGGAGGCCTTGGCGCGAATGATCAACTCACCGGCGCTGCCGAACGCGCCCATGACCAGGTGGGTAGCGTTCCTCCAGTTATTCTCCTTTGACGTGGTGCACATCCCGGGAAAGGCGTTCACGATGCCGGACGCGCTGTCGCGGTACCCGCGGGACGACCCATACGAGGGGGCGGAACCTTTGGACGTGGAAGCTCCGGTCGTTCGGGTAGCAAAGACGGAGGCGTCGGTTTGTCTTCCGTTGCGTCAGTCGGGACGTTACGCGGTCTTGTGCTCTTATTTGCAGGATCTCCGGTTTCCCGAGGGCACAACGGAAACGGTCACCCGATGGGTGAGGCGAAACGTTCTGAACTTCTTCTTACAGGACGGTCAGCTATGGCGGCGGAGCGGCTCCGTGCCTCTCGTTGTCGCGACTTCTAGGGCCGACCAGGAGGTGATTCTGGGAAGTCTGCACGATGACCTTGGTCATCGGGGTGAGGTCGAGACGCGGAGGAGGGTGAAAGCGAGGTTTTGGTGGCCGGGGGTCGTTCGCGCGGTGCGCGACTGGGTAAAGTCGTGCGAGGCCTGCCAACGGCGAAGTTCGAGGCTGCCCAAGGAGGTCGGCCACCCCACGGGCGAGGACGCGCTGTTCGGGCGCGTTTCGCTGGACGTGGTCCACATCAAGGCGGGTAATTTTGCGTATTTGCTGGTTGCGCGCGACGATCTGTCTGGGTGGGTGGAAGCGAGGCCCCTGGCGAAACTATCGGCGGAAAAGGTGGCTCAATTTCTGGAAGAGGACTGGTTCGCGCGCTACGGGTCGCTTCGCTTGGTCACCGTCGACGGAGGGGCGGAGTTTCGGGGACGCTTGATGACGCTGGTGCAGAATTGTGGAGCGAAGTTCGGCCGCGTGACGGAATACTACCCGGAGGGCGCGGGGATGATCGAGCGGGGACATCAACCAATCAAGGATGCCCTGGTGAAAATGTGCGGTGAGGACGGCAAAAGGTGGCAGATGGCACTCCCCGCGGTCCTTTTCGCCGACCGGATCTCCGTGAAGCGCTCGACGGGGTATTCGCCTTACGAGTTACTCTACGGGCAGCGGCCCGTGCTTCCCGTGGACATCGAGCTGAACACGTTTTTGGGCGTGGATTGGTGGAAGGTTAAGACGTCCGCGGATGTGATCGAGGCGCGCGCGGAACAGCTCCTTAGGCGTGAGGAGACCTTGGAAAAAGCCGCGGAGCGGTTGAAGAAAACCCGGACGGCGTCAGTCCGCTATTGGGACAAGCGTTGTTCCCATCGGCTCCGGGATCCGTTGCGGAAGGGGGACCTGGTCCTGTTGTATAATCGGAGTCTGGAATCCCAGTGGGGCCGGCTTTTCGCCAACCGGTGGAACGGGCCGTACCGCGTGGCTTCTAAGTTTTTGGGCGGCAGCTACGGGCTTGAGGAATTGGACGGGACGCCGCTTAAACGGAAGGCCGCGGCTTCGCACGTAAAACGCTTCTTCGCGCGCGGTTCCACTTCCTTCAACGAGACGGCGAGCGATGATTCGGGGCCCGGGGACGAGGCGGTCACGGAGTCGGACGACGGCGCGGATCGTTCGGACAGCGAAGTAGCGACGCGCGAGGCGCGACCCCGGAGAAGTAGGAGGTTGCAGACGGCTGGGGACAGCTGTCAAGCTGGGGGGGGGCGCTAGGTGGTTAAGGAATGATTTGGTAAGGGGGTGTTCTAGCCGGTTCACAGCCGGGACAACTAGACACCCCAGAATGTTTGTTTCCTTATGTTTTGGTTTGGTCTTGGCTTTGGATTGGTACTGGCTATGGGTTATTTATTGCAGGAACGCGGGCGCGGCGTGGTGTCGGGCCCGCAAACGCGAGGACGAGCCCCGCTCGCGGATGGCGGGACGAAGAGCTAACTAAACTGCAAAAAAAAAAAAAAAAAAAAAAAAAAAAAAAAAAAAAAAAAAAAAAAAAAAAAAAAAAAAAAAAATGGAATGAATGGAATAATAAATATAGGATATTTTGTTTCTCTTCTTTGGATTCGGGCTGTTTCCTTTCTTTTTTTTGTCTATTTCTCTCCTGTTTCTCTCTTCATTGGTTGCGCGCGACGGTCGGAGACGGTATGGACGCGGATTTAAGCTTAGCTTGGTAAGGGGGTGCTCTAGCCGGTTCACAGCCGGAACGACTAGACACCCCAGAATGTTCGTGCCCATCGCCTCTCCCTTATACTCCCGGTTGTGAGCGCGCGCTGTCGGCGCGGTGTTTGTTTTGTTTTGTAGAACGGGTACGGGGAACTGTGTGGCAGTCCGTCTGGGGCGGTCCAGGTACCTCTTTTGTCGGGATAACTGGTCACTTACGGTCTCTCACAGAGGGAGCGCGCGGACGCGGATCTCAACCTCAACCTCTCTCACACTCACTTCTCACGCGGACGCGGATCTCGGCACTCACACTCACCTTGCACCCGGACGCGCGGACGCGGCCCTTTCGTTTCCTCGCGCAGCAATATATATTTCTCCTACGAACACGGTACAACAATGGGACTAGGAAGTACACGGGAAAGGAGAAAAGGAAGGGGGTGAGGGCGTCTAAGCCATTCGCATCATCTCCTCCATGTCCGCCCTCGATGATGCCAGAAGGGCCCGGTAAGCCGCCAAGAATTCGCGCCGGGATTCGGAGGATTGGGCTCCGGGGGTCGCCAGGAAGTTGCGGAGCATCGCGGTCGACCGTTCCGCGAAGGCCTCGAAGCCAGCCGCCGGGAGTGCCATCACGACCGGGATCTCCGGGATCTCGGGGGAGTTGGAGGAAGGCGGTGCCGGTGCTGGGACGGGGCTTGATCCGAGCGGACGAGGAGGTGATGAGGGGGTCCCTGGGGCATCGCGCGGAGGGCTCGGTCCATCTGGGGGCGACGACGGAACAACGATCGGGGACGGCGGAGGTGGAACCTTGGGAGTAGTAGGCCTCCCGTCCGAGACCACTGGTGACGCGGGCGGCGGTGGACTACCTTGCGGAGCCGGGGCGGAAGGAGCTGGTGTAGGGGCCGGAGGGGGAACCGGGGCTGCGGCAGCGCGACGTCGGAGAATTTCATCGAGTCGCGGGTCCCTCGCGCCTTCCCTCATCCGAACGCGGTCCGACCAGAATCGAACGGCCCTCCGATAGTCGTCAACGGACGTGAAATCCTCCTTCCGCGGCGGTCCCGCGCGGCGAAAGGGGGAAGCTGAGTCGCAATCCTCGCTCGGCGGAGGGCGACGGGACGGGGAGCCAGGCGGAGTCCACGAGTCCTCCGAGATGGTGTCGTCATCCGAAACCACGAACGGGTCCGGACGAGCCCTTTTGCGCGGCCTGGGGCGGGAGCCGAAGTTGGGTGGAGCTCGGGGCATTCGATCGCTAAGTGAGCAACGACGATGGCCGCGACGGCAAGCGACACAGGCGCGTCGACCAGGAGCGATCGAGCACGCCTGCCCGGTCCGGGCGCAGAATTCGCAGGGGAGCATGACGGCGATGAGTGCGGAAGGGGAGTTGGTGGAGTGTGGTGGAGTGTGGAAAGAGGAGTGGGTAGGGAGGAGCGGGGTGCGGGTAGTCGAGGTGGCGATGGGAAGGGATCTCTGGGGACAGAACTCAAGTTGGGGGGGGATGTGGTGTCATTATATAGCCTCGGGTCGGGGACTGCGTCGCGGCCTGCGCGCTCAGCATCTGGTAGGTTAGGCTCAGCAGTTGGGGTGCGCCGGTTCTCAGCAGTAGCCGCTGCGGGTTCAGCAGCAGCCGCTGCGGGCTCAGCAGTAGGCGCGGCGGGATCGAGCACGCGACTGCGGGCCGGGCCTGACTAAGGGAGGCGGGCCGCGACCCGCTTGGATGTCCGACTCATGGATGGAGCCGGGCCGATCGGGTTCTCGGAGCGGCTAGTCGGGGAAGGAAGAAGCGGGGCGACAGCGGGGCTATATGCGTGGCAGCCGCGCGCAAGCGCGGGCCGGCCACGGGACGGGAAATTCGCGACGGCGCGTCGGGTGGATGCGCGCAAGCGCGGTGGATCTTGGGTATCGCGCGGCGGAGGGCCGCGCCACGAAAAGACGAACCGGATGCGCGTAATGACAGGCGAGCTGGCGGGGGTAGGGTATGGGTATGGGTTAAAGGATGGGTTAGGGTTCTGGGTCTAGGTTTCCTTCTTCATGGTTGTCAGTCTGTCTTTGTGCTTGTGCTTAGGTTAGGGTTGAGGGGGAGGGTTCAAACACCCTTCCCTTCGACTCCGGGTTGTGGGGGGATCCATCATTCCAGGATTACATTCTATTCATTCTCGGATCGATCTCTACTTCTCATTCTCTCTCTCTTTCTCTCTCTCGGAGTAAAGGAAAGGAAGCATTCTCGGTCTTACAGACGCTAGAACCATCGATCCCGTAACTAGGGACAACTTCGTGAGGTTAACCTCTAAAGTTTCCACACCGTTTGAGAGTTTGATTGACAAATTCCAATCCGCCGTCCGAGCATACTTTGGTTGGATAGTAGCCTCTTTGTCTATTTTATTTTTCTATCAGATCTATCAGTATCTCTGCCGTCTAATCTTTCGATCCCATCGGGAATGCGCCAATATACCCCGTGGCATTGTCTACTAGCATTAAGATGTAGCTGTGGCCGCCCTTTGATTGCGGTTTGAGAGGCCCCATGAGGTCTAGACGGATTCTTTTGAAGGCCTTGCTTACAGGTTGAGAGGTTTCTTTGAAGGACGCCTTTGTGATCTTGCCTTTGATACAGTGGATGCATTCAAATATTTTCTTGACTTCCGATGGGATATGTTTGGTTGTGCTTTCGAGTTGACTAATTGCTGCATTTCCATGTTTTCGGTGGATTTCCATCAAATCATCCTCGTGAGAGTGAGCCAGAAGTGCAGAATTGGTGTGGTGTTGGGGAAGCTTTGGGGTCTCTAGCGTATAAAGATTGCCAAAAATTTTTCTGCCAAACAGTCTTTGTTCATCTTTCAGCACCTGAAACTTTCCTTTTTCACCCTTCAAC
>CM062623.1:3550548-3713048 GCA_025617555.3 Puccinia polysora | reverse complement strand
CAGATCCACCTCAACCACCTCCTATGAGAGCTTTTACTTCTAGGGAAGAGGCAAAAAACTATTGTCAAACATGGGCAGTGAAGCATGGTTATGCTTTAACATTTTTCAGCTCAAAGCATGATGAATATATGAATTTATCCTGCGATAGAAGTTATTTCTGCTTAGGGAAATTTCTCACCAAATGGTCAAGGAAAACTCACACAAGGAATTTTGGGTAAAATTTTCACAAAGGCAGACCCCTTGTGGCAAATCATCTACAGAAATGAAAAGCATAAGCATCAAACATCTCCACACCCATGAGTGCTTCCTCACCTGAGGATAATCTCTGGGATGGCCTTAGTTAATTTAAGATAAGGCATGAATTATGGGCTCAATAATATTCAACTGAAAAGAAAATTGATCAAGATTGATGAGGGCAAATATGTTGATGACCAAACAATCTATAACAGTGAGTGTAAATTAGTGCTTGCAGAACTAAAGGGAAAAATTGTTATGGAGGTCCTCTTTGACAATCTTTTTGATTCAGGTTGGGTTCATCAACAAAAATTCAGTGGAGAAGGTCACAAGGAGGCCCTATTCTTGACTCACCCCAATTCACGAAAGCTTTTCAAGCAATTTGACAATATTTCTATGTTTGTTGTACTTATAAAAAAAATCAGTAAAACATCCCCCCATGGCATGTTGTATGCAGTATAGGCAACCAGAAAACCTTCACAAAAGATCTATTTTTTATAACAAGAGAAATTTTAAGCTCTAAAGTTGGTCTGCAAACGCACTAAAGGAGCTAGCTTATGATCCTGAAAGACTTCTCAAAGTCTTGGTCACGGACTGTGAGAATGCTTTGATTTGTGCTATAGAACAAAGTTTCCATCATTCAAAAAGACAGTTTTTTCTATGGCACTTGTCTATTAAAACACAAGCAAACTTGAAAGTGTGCTTTAATCATGAAGTTGAAGGGTGTCAAAGATTTATATCTCTATGGGCTAAGTATGGGGCCTCAAAAAACTAGAAGGAGGCAGAGGTCAATGATGCACAACTTAGAGTAAGCTCCAAATAACTTCCTCTACTAATAATCTTGCTAGTTTTGGGTTGCTTACGTTATGACTTGTATAAAGTTTTTTTTGGCAGACCATGAGGATGAGAATAAGGAAATGGATTGTAACATCTTCTGTATCAAAGAGAAATTTTTAACATCTTGGAATCATGAAAAGGCTGACTTGTGAAATAAAACAATGGCTTGGGTTGAAGGGGCCCATGCTACTCTTAAAAAAATCCTTGAAAATAATTTGGGATAAATTTTAAATGTTTGGGGAAACCTAGAAGGAACATATTCCAATCAAATTGAATTTGCTCAGGCTGCTCTTTACAACTCTCAAATTAAGATAGAATAGTTGTTCCTACTGAAAGCTTACTGTTGGGGTTCAAGTTTTATTTCCGGGAAATTAAACTTTTTCTGGATCAAACCCAGAAATTGAAGTGGAACCCTGATGGCAAAGTGTGCACCAAGTCATACTGCAAGACTATGGTTTTCCCCTTTTCCAACAAAATATGTTATCTAATAGCATTCAGAGAATACTTTGAGAGTGAGGATGTTAATCCTCAGTGGAGGTCAAATCATGACCCTTGCTGGTCTAGTTCTGTAAGTTGGTTTGAGTTGGATTGTTCGATTGTTCAAATTACTTTGTGATGAATGTTTTTTGATGGATGATTTTCGGATGATGATTCCTAATTTACTAAGATTTGATCCTTTTTAAGTTTGAAAGTTTGATTTTGATGAAATTATCAGGAATTCTCAGTTACATGAGAAGCTCAATGCAATGATCTTGGAATACCCAAAAGAAGATCATTGCAGGCTGTTGAAGCACTTGATTATGGAGATCAGAAATCATCAATCAAATCCAAGACTTGAACTCAAAGTCTTGCAATCAATCAAAGGAGGTTGGAAAGATTTTGATGGAATTTCTTGGAACTGAAAACCAGAAGACTACGGACAAGGGTTAGAGAATTGAGAAATCAACAATAGAATCATAGAATAGAATCAGAGAGAAGAGAAGAAAGATGAAGAAACCAACAGCTTGAACTTTATATGAATGAGAGAAGAAGGATATGGCAATGCAGGGTGGATAGAGGCAAGGAGATGGAGATTAATGACTGTGAGTAGGATAACTACATTGTCAGAGTTGTGTGAGTAGGATAACTAGATTGTCAGAGTTTTCTTGGTAGTGTGTTCTTGAGAACTAGATTCTTACCAGGCAAGGGCTTGTAGAAGGTAAGGCTTGATTAGATGATGGTTGGTGAAGAGATTAGACCGGTCCTGAGAGCCGTCCCAAGAGGTAGAAGGTTTGTACCTGTATGACCCAGAAGACTCCAAGAGAAAATTTTGGGTGAGCGGGCGGGGGTGTGAGACCCCCTGAGTGACAGGAGATATGTCACTTCATTCTTAACACCCCACGTGACTGGTAAGAGAATAGTCCAAGATTTTATTTCTACGGCAAGTTGAAGACTTTGTGATGAAGAAGGTGTTGGGAGCTTAATGAAGAGGCCTTTGTGAGGGAATCCGCAACCATTAGGTTGCTTTGTATCAAACTGAGAGTGAACTCCTGATTACCAAGGTCTTCGCGTAAGCCCTTTGTCTTGATGTCTATGTGTCTGGACTTTGAGTGTGATCCAAATTTCTTGATCTCATTGTCTAGGCCTTTTTTGTCAATTTACAAGATAGGTTTGGGTTCAGGAAGTTGATATACTTCACTAATTTGATGCTTGATCCATTTGAGTTCCAGGTAGCAATTGAGCAACACATTTAATTTGTATTTTGTGGAGGAGTAGGTAATATTTCTCTGCCTAGTGGAGTTCCAGACAACAGGACTTCTGTAGTGAAGAATGATGTACCCAGTTTGAGACTTACGGAAGTTAGGTTTGTCTCCCCACGTGGCGTCACTGAAGCTAGAAACAACATCCTGTTTGGGATCAAAGGCAATAACAAGTTTGAAGTCCTTCTTTGTCTTAAGGTAATTCCACACCTTTCAAGCTTCTCTCCAATGATTCATGCCCGGTTTGGTGTTAAACCTGGCCAGGCTAGATACAGGGAGAGAGATGTTGGGTCAAGTGTATTGGGCTAGATGATTGAGAATTCCAATGGCGGACCTTTAATTGATGTTCAGTTGACAGAATTAAGCATGGTAGGCATCAGAGGCTGGTTCAAGGCTGAAGTTCTGAGTCAGAGGAGTATGGGTGTCCTTGCACAATGAAAGTCCAAGCTCTTCCAGACCACAAGCAATATGATTAGGCTTACTCAAGAGAATCTTGTTGTCCTGGATTTCCATGAGTATTCCATGAATGGTGTTGGGTGGATGACATGACAAGTTTTTGAAGCGTTCAAGAAAATTAGATTCAAAGAGGTTTGAATTACCCACATGAATTAAATCATTTATGTGAAAGTAGACCATTTCTTTGGTTTTAGAATTGAGATAAAGACAGGGGTTGCTAGTTGATTCTCTGTATCCTTGAGACTTGATCCACAAGGTTAAAATTTTGTACCAGTTTTTGGGAGATTGTTTAAAACTGTAGAGAGATTTTTTTAATTTTAAGTATGGAGACTTTCTATTTGAGCCTTCCAGAGTTCTTATGATGACCATTTCTTCAAGGGGGGCATGCAAAAATGCTCCTTTTACATGAAATTGAGTAAGTTTAATTTTTTTCTTTAGACCATACACAAGGGCTATTCGGAGTGACCTCAGTTTTCCAGTTGGATCCCAGGTTTTGTTGTAGTCAACCCCTAAGACTTGGTTAAATCCATGGACACAGAGCCAAGCTTTATATTTAATAGGATCACCATGACAGTTCTCCCTTTTTTTAAAGAACAACATTGTATTTAAGATGTTATGCAGAGTGCCATAGTATTCTTCCCAGACATCTTGAAGTTCTATAGATTTCAGTTTGTCATTGGCAGCATTTTTCCACTTGGGCCACTCAGGACATTTTTGTGCAGCTTTGTAGGAGGGTGGCTTGTAGTATTGGTGAAAGCTGTATTGTTGGGGCTTCCTTGTCTCCTGCCTAGGTCTTTGATTGATTGTTTGAACAGGTTCTGAGGATATAGGAGGTGATTGGAGAGTTTTGGGGTCTGCAGATGAGGAGGCCACAGATGCTGAGTCTTCCTGATCCAAGTCTTTCTCTGAGAGTTTGCCCTGTACTTCTCAAATAGTGTATTAATTTTCTACCAAAGAGAAGTCGGACTCAGTTGATTCAGAGTTGATTTGGCCAAAGAGATCAATCCCTGGTGACTCGAGCAGAGGAAATTTGTGTAGAGTATGCTTGAGAAATTGGACATGTTTGGTTTCAATAACAGATCCAGATGAGTTGAGAATAAGATAGGAATGAAAAATGGGATTGAACCCAACTAGAACTCCTTCCAAACCCTTCTCATTGAAATTTTTCCATTTTTGTAGAAAATTTTCAAGGAAGATGACAGAGGATCCTATGGGTTTCAAGTAGTTAGTAGGTAGTTGTCATACTGACACCAAACTCAGTCTAACCTCAGTCTAACCCTCAGGCCTGATCTACTTTCTTAGGAACTTCAACCTCAGGGCTCAGGAGACTTACATCAATATGTCTCCAGTAACTATATACCTCAGGATCTTCATGCAGTACATATCTACATATAGTCTAATCTCATACTATACACAGATAGACTCCATAGGCTTACACATACTCCATCTCCCAGGATCTACTCTACCTCTCTGTCTAACCCATACCTCTTTTAGTTACCTCTCTGTCTAACCCATACCTCTTTGGGTTATCTCTCTGTCTAACCCATACCTTCTCTGTGTGGTTTATCCTTTGGGAATCTTTATGTACATCCTCTTGCAGATTGTATTACATACTCTCTCTACTTGGTACATAGTTTCATGACTCCCATGTACACTTTACATCCTTCAACTGTACTCTCCCAAATTAGACAGCTCAGACCTGGAACCTTTTCCCAATGTAGAAGCAGCCTAACCTAATGTAGTAGCTCAGCCCTCTCTGTTACATAGACTGTTCCCATGACATCATGTGTGTAGTCTGAGCCCCAATCACTTGAGCCTCTGTTGTAGTTCCAACCTCTTGTCTATTTAATAAGCCTCCTCTTTCCTCTTCCTGATGCTTCCCCCAAGAAATCAGTTTACTACTTCTTACTAGGAGATCTTTCCCAGCAAGTGTCATTCAGCACCATTCAACCCAATCCTCCTCTGCTCCTGTTAGCCTCCTTCAGTAACCTTTCCCCCAAGCCTACTGTGGGTAGAGACCCTCTGTGCCAAGCCCTGCTTGCATGTCAGCAGCCCTTGTGACATTAAACTGATTTCTTCCCCAATAACCCCTTCTTCACCAACCACACTCCCTATCCCTTTTTAGACAGCATCAAATCTTGCTATTGAGTTGTGGCAATTTTTGTTTGCTTTATTTCTGTCCCCACCTTGAACTTGGCTATTTGATTTGTGGCCATTTTCATTGCTTCCCTTACCTTACTGTCAAACCTACTCAGAGCTCCAGCTCTCCATTCTCTAAGTATCACTTCAACGCTTCAACGCTTCAATGCTTCAATACTTTGACGCTTTGACGCTTTGATGCTTTGACGCTTCGACACCTCGACACTTTGACACTTCAACACTTCAACACTTAGACAAGGTACAGTAACCAGTATTTTACTGTCCCATAAAGTTAATCAGAGGAAGAAAAAATTCCTTTTTAATCATTTTATTCTTGCTCCAAGGTGAAGAACAACTTTTGGGTAACTAATTATTCTTAGAAGTAAGAATTCCCCCATGACGTGCTCTTTTTTCTCACATTTCTAGCCCAGCAGTCACTCGCAGTTCTAGGGGGAGAGGTACCACTGAACGTACTGACCATTCTACCCCTAGATCTTGTGGAAAAGGTAGGACTTTTTATAACCTGGCTGAACCAGTGGTTACCACTTCCACTCCTATGGATACAGGTTTATTGGAACCTATTCCCCAAGTATCCCTTTCTACTATTCCTTCTTCTGACAATGCTAGCCTCCACAGGGTCACAGGTCAGTTTCCAAGCCCAGGTTACCATGGTTTGGACTCTCCTGCATATGATGCAAGCATGGTCCCAATCCCAGGAGAAGGTGAGGAAGATGAGGAGGATGAAGACTCAGGATTCGATTCCAGAATCTTGAGTGGCCTGGGTTCACCATCCCCAGAGGGTAATCCTAGTCAAACTTCTAATGCAACAGAAGTCCCTTCACCTTCCCCACCCACCAACCTTCCTTCCACCACTCAGGCTCCTTCAACTGACCCTGCCCTGCTGGCCATTCTTCAGCAAATGACCACTGCAATGACTCATCTTTCTTAACCTGCTGACCATGGACCCTCTGCTAACTTTAAATCTCCATCTATCAATGCCCCAGATAAATTTGATGGAACTAACCCAACCAAGCTGAGACCTTTCCTTCAAGCTTGTGAACTCATTTTTGCAAATGATGAGAGAGTTTTTTCTAATGACAGAAAGAAAGTATTTTTTACAGTCTCTTACCTTTCAGGAAATGCCAGTCAATGGATCCAACCCTATCTTGCTCACATTGGTAATCATGAGCCAGACTTCATACTTAACTCCTGGCTTCTATTCACTCAACAGCTTCATACCCTTTTTGGGGATTGTCTAGAAATCCAGCGTGCTGAGAAGGAGTTAACCCTCCTTAAGATGAAAGACAGTGGTTATGCTACTAACTATATCACTGAATTCAGGACACTTATGACCAAGGTCTCTGGGTGGGGTGATAAAGCCTTTTTCTTTCATTTTAGACAGGGTCTCCCAGCCAGATTACTGGACCAACTACCTGGTTATGATGGACCTCAAGAAACCTTGCAAGACCTAATGGATATTGTTCTTAAGTATGACACTTGTTACCATCAAAGGATCCGGGAGAAGCCCTTCACTCTCCCTCAGACCTCAAGACCTGGACCCAGTCTTCCAAATCCTCAGAATTCTCAACAGACCAGCCATACAGGTGGGTTTAAAGGGAATATCAAGCCAACCCCTACTAATTCTACTCCAACCTATGTCCCTAATCCCAACGTAGGAGAGGATGGACACCTCAAGGCTGAAGAAAAAGCTAGGCGAGAAAGAGAGGGTTTGTGAAACTACTGTGGAGGAACTCACAAAATTAGCCTCTGCAGGAAACGTCCAGATTTTAAGCCTGGCCAGAAGCCCAATCCTATGAAGCCAAAACAGGGACAAGACTAGGTGATGGGAATGTGGTACTCCTTGACCATCACCCTCCCAATATTCGAGTACAAACTTTGGAAAGAAAAGAAGCTAACCCTCCTTCCAAAGACTTATGTTTTGTTTGCTTTTCCAATAAACAGGCTTACAGTGTACTTTTTGACTCTGGAGCAACTCAATCTGTTATTTCAAAATCTATGGTTTTAAAGTTTTCTCTATCACTCAAACCCTTGACCACTCCTATCTTCTTATTTACCTTCAGTCTTTCTGACTCACCTTCCCAGGAAATCACCCATAAGGTTTCCTTCAATTTCTCTTTGCCCTCTTTTCCCAACTTAGAATGGGATTTCTTGGTTGTTGATACTCCCCCCAAAGAAGAAATTATTCTAGGTATTGAATTCCTCCATTTCTGGAACCCAGAGGTAAATTGGCAACTGGGATTGATCACCCCAAGACACCAACCAACTTTGGATCATTCCTCTTCCGTTGAACTCTCCTTGGCTACTACTTCCTTTCCGCCAGTGAACCTGCAGGTCACTGCTCCTGTCCCCTTTTCAGAATCTATGAACTCAAAACACTTCCCTTTGAGTTCAACAACTACTTCTATGAACAGGATATTCTTTGGACATTCTCTGAAATTTTTGGAGGATATGGAGAATGATCTATCTGTTCAAGTTTTGCGTATGATTATTTCCACTTCTGACTCTAACCCAAAGCAGGCTACTGCAGAAGGTTTGGATGAAGTGTTGGAATCCCAGCATCAGACTGACGCGGACCTGCACCTTTCTCTGTCTGCGTAGTGGAACGCAAGTTACTACAGTGCCAATGCTTCAAACATGAAGTCATACTCCAGGCCAGGCAACCCGCTTAAGTCTAGGGACAACTCCCGCATCTTCATCTGGCTTTTCATCCATCTCATCTTCCCATCATCCATCATATCCTTCTCTATTCAAAACTTTCACTTTTCCTTCTTCATCTAACTCACCGAAATCACAACGCGACATCACAACGACCTCAATTCCTACCACATTGAGAATTCATTCACCTGGGGAATTGTAATTCAATACTCCTCAAGCTTAACGACGCTAACTCAATCATTTCACAGAATCACGACTTGAATTATCTCAATCATTCCAGCAGGTCTAAGACTATCTTGATCATTACTCAAGACCAACTCAAACTGTATGCGGTCTAACTCAAGTGCTAAGCAGACTAATCAAAGCTCCAATTCTGATTACTTCTTTTTAGTCCTGATGTGTGCAGTTCAACTGATCGTCCTATAAACTGATTGCGGGCTGACTGATACAACTCAGCCATTGCCTTTGTTGGTCTCTTTTCATTAATTCTTTTTTTTATCAATTGAATTCTGAACTCTTTAACCAACACTGTTTTTTTTTCTCTTCTCATGAAATCAAGTGGTTCTGGTTTTACACATTAAATTCTTTCACGGTTAAAAGCTGAAGCTCTCCACAATGACTGAAAGATTCACACCAGGACCAGGAGGCGACAACGCAATGAGGACCATCACGCTTAAAACCCTGTTTGAATCCACACCTCTGCTCAATGAAAATAACTATTTGATCTGGAAAAGCAAAATGGAAAGCCTCTTTGACATCCAAGGAATTCTCGAAATCATGGAGGATCCAGACTCAAGCACACAACTTGACCCAGAGATGAACAGAGATATTGCCCCATTCCTCTTAGCAAAACTCAAACCCGCAACGCATACAAACATTATCAAACCAGGAAAAGTTCAAAACGCCAAAGAAATATGGATGGCCTCGAAGGACTACTTTGCATCATCGCAGTCAGCCAACAGAGCCAGGGTATTTAACAGATTTCTCTATCTTCCCTTCAGTGAAGATAACATTGAAAGATTTGTTACGACTGTCAGGCCGCATCTCAACAAGCTCTCCAAAGTCGGAATAGAGCTTCTGTCTGATATCCTGGCGTATCTGATCCTTTTCAAATTTCCAACAAGTCTCAAGAACATGGCCTCCCAAATAATGCACGGAGACAAAGAAATTTCTGTTGAGAGGGTTATGGATCACTTGACTCAATACAAAAACAAGAACAACGCCAAGATCAAGGAAATCTCTTCTAGCTCAAAAGTTGATATTAACCTATACTCCAATTATCCTTGATGTGAAAATGGCGTTCATAACCCAGAAGTGAGAAATCACTTCCGAGATAAATGCTGGATTGAGTTTCCTGAGCTGAAGCCAAAGAACTTCAAGCCTCGTAAATCAGAAAAGAAAAAATCAGAAGAAGCTGCAAATTTCTTTTCTTTTCTACATTGCTTATCACATATTTCTCATCAAGCTCCCTCCAACTTCATACTAGACTTGGGGTGCTCTATCCATATGATTCGGGACAGACACGTTTTTGACACTATCAACATTGAAGATGGATCAAACATGATAAAAACCGGAACACCTGGAGCTTCGCTGTCCATCATGGGTAGAGGAACAGCTTGTCTCAACTTGCCTGTTGGAACAATTCTTCTCCAAGATGCAGCCTGGACCCTGGATGTGTGCATCAATCTCCTGTTGATGGGTGTGTTTCTGAGCAAGGGAGCAAGACTTGCAATAAACCATTCAAGCTTGCCTCCCTCATTCAAAATGTGTCTCAAAGATAAACCTTTCTTACAAGGGAAGATTTTTAATAATCTGCTCTACGTCATCATCCCTGACAACCAGAGTTTCAACGCTACCTTGAAGGACGTAAATGAACTTCATATGAAATTGGGCCACGCCAGTCTTCCCAGGATCAAAAAGTATCTTAAAAAATCCGTCCCAAGCTCCATAAAACAGTCTTTCAACTGTAAGAACTGCGACCGAAGCAAAATCACCAAAAGCCAATTCAAAGAAGTCTCCTCCAAAGCCGAGAAGATAATGCAAAGGGTTCATGCTGATCTTATTGGTCCAATTTCTCCACGGCTAAAGGCGGATACAGATACTCTCTGACACTGGTCGATAATCACAGCGGGTACATCAGCTGCATCCCCATGAAAAACAAGAGCGATGCTTCTGATATTATCAAATTCATCCTCCTCAACAAATTCAATCGCCTTGGTTACTTTCCTGCAGAATTTTGCAGTGACGGAGGAGGCGAATTTTTCAACAAAGACTTAACCAAATTCTTCAAGGAGAAAGGTATTCGACGAATAGTCTCCGAGCCATACCATCCTCAACATAACGGTAAGGCAGAAGGGCTAACAGAACTATTGCCGAATCAGTCAGAGCAACTCACTCGTCCTCAAAGATCCCAAAGGATTATTGGCACGAGACAATTCGAAGCTGTGCACTCACTCTCAATCAAATTCCAAATGAAGAAGGTTTGGTTCCTTGGGAAACTATGCACGGGACTCCTTTGCCAACCGGATACCTCAAACCCATCGGAACTGAGCTTACCTATCTTGATCTTGGTAATCATTTGCAAAGAAAATTGGATGAAAAGGGAGTCACCGGCAAGCTTCTAGGGTATGCACCCAAACTACTCTCTTATAGAGTGCTCACTCCTAGCGGTAAAGTTATAGAAACAAAGAATGTCAAGTTTTCGCACTCCATAAGTTGCATTCTAAATGATCCTTTGGATCAAATTCAACCCATACAACATGAACTTCAGCCGCCAACAAATCCAACTGAGCCTTTGCCCGTTGCTGACGAGTCTGATACCACAAGGACAATCAAAACTGAAAGCTCCTCAGAAGTTTCAGATGTAGACAGTGACGAAGACAACCTCATCCAAGCAGAACTCAATCCCGGAAAAACGCTGAGAGATAGATCCTCCATCCGACCTCCTGATTGATATGGGTATCATTGCGACTATACTCCTTCATCACCCAAGGAGGCGCTCAAGGATCCAGTATGTTCAAAATTGTTAGACAAAGAATTGACAACTTGCAAAGACTTTGAAGTCTGGGAGGATTATGAAGGACCCAAACCAAAGAACGTCCTCAATGTAACGTATGCCTTCAGGATCAAACAAAACACACACGGAGGCGAACCAATTCATAAATCACGGGTGTGTGTTCAGGGTTTCAACCAGAGGTATGGAATTGATTACTTTGACACATACGCCCCAACGGGTAAAGCGGCATCACTCTGAGCCGTTCTTCTTCTTGCAGTCAAAAAAAATATTCCTATGCTGCAGTTTGATGTCAAGGGTGCATTTTTACATGCTCCACTTGATGAGGAAGTTTTCATCCGTCGTCCAGTTGGCTCAAAAAGGAAAACACCAATCCTCAAGCTAAACAAATCACTCTACAGGCTAAAACAAGCACCAAAAAATTGGTACGAGATGCTCCAAAATTGGATCAAGCTCCAAGGATTCATCCCATCAGATGCGGACCCATGTCTCTACATTGGTAAAGATGGTCAATCAGCGCTGTTTGTGCATGTTGACAATCTTATGGTGGTTGGAGATGTGAATAAGTTCAAATAAGTATTCCTCAGCAAGTTCAAGAACTTGTCATGCCATGAACCTAATACGCTACTTGGAATGAAAGTTGAACAAACTGAAAATGCCATCAGACTTTCCCTTCCTCTCCACATCAAAAAAGGACTTTCGGAATTGAATCTCCTGGATTCCAAGTCAATCTCAAGTACACCTTGCACCCCAGGAATTCATCTCCTACCAGCCACTGAAGAAGAACATGAAGAATTCAAGAAACTGAATTTCAACTATTGATCTCCAATTGGCAGACTCAACTTCATCGCCGGACTAGCTCGACCAGACATCAGCTTCGCCATCTCTTCACTTGCTCGGTTCTCAGAGAAGCCTGGTATCAACCACTGGGGTGAAGTACTCAAGGTTTGGGGCTACCTTGCAATAACAAAGGATCAATCTCTTCTAATCTCCAAGAAAAATGACTCACCCAACTTGGTATGCTACAGCGACTCTACATGGGCAGATGATCCTATCAGCAGAAGATCTCAATCTGGATTCATCTGTTTCTTCCGAGGATCACCGTTATACTGGACTAGTTGGAGAAAGCGGAATGTTACTTATTCGTCAACTGAAGCTGAATGCAACGCGCTAAATGATGGACAACTCGAATGTAGATGGATCAATCATTTGATCAAAGAACTCTGGCAAAAACCAATCACACCCAGCATCCATCTGATTGATAACAAGGTTCTTGACAACAAAATCAAAAACTTTGGATGTAACTCTAAAACAAAATTCATCAATCTTAAAACCAAAGGCCTGAGAGAAGATATTGAAGCAGGGGCTATCAAAATTCAACTCATCCAATCAGAAGAGATGGTTGCTGACTGCTTAACCAAAGCGGCTGATAAAAACTCAGTAGTCAGACTGGTACATCACGTCAGTGAATAATCTTCAGAGTATTCAATTAAGGGAGGATGTTGGAATCCCAGCATCAGAATGATGCGGACCTGCACCTTTCTCTGTCTGCGCAGTGGAACGCAAGTTACTACAGTGCCAATGCTTCAAACATGAAGTCATACTCCAGGCCAGGCAACCCGCTTAAGTCTAGGGACAACTCCGGCATCTTCATCTGGCTGTTCATCCATCTCATCTTCCCATCATCCATCATATCCTTCTCTATTCACAACTTTCCCTTTTCCTTCTTCATCTCACTCACCAAAATCGCAACGCAACATCACAACGACCTCAATTCCTACCACATCAAGAAGTCATTCACCTGGGTAATTGTAATTCAATACTCCTCAAGCTTAACAACGCTAACTTGATCATTTCACAGAATCACGACTGGAAGTATCTCAATCAGTCCATCAGGTCTAAGACTATCTTGATCATTACTCAAGACCAACTCAAACTGTATGCGGTCTAACTCAAGTGCTAAGCAGACTAATCAAAGCTCCAATTCTGATTACTTCTTTTTAGTCCTGATGTGTGCAGTTCGACTGATTGTCCTATAAACTGATTGTGGGCTGACTGATACAACTCAGACATTGCCTTTGTTGGTCTCTTTTCATTAATTCTTTTTTTTATCAATTGAATTCTTAACTGTTTAACCAACACTTTTTTTTTCTCTTCTCATGAAATCAAGTGGTTCTGGTTTTACAAATTAAATTCTTTCATGAAGATGAGGGAACTGATCAAATTGAAACTGTGATGGCGAGAGTTCCTGATGCTTATCATACCTTTTTAGATGTTTTTTCCAAGGTCAAATCTGATAAACTCCCTCCTCATTGCGCTTACAACCATCATATTGAACTGGAATGCCCTATGCCTCCAGTTGGGCCTATCTACTCCCTTAGTCACCATGAGAAGGAGGCCCTACAAGCTTATATAGCGGAAAATATAGAGAAAGGTTTCATTCGCCCCAGGACTTCCAGCACTGGAGCACCTGTCCTCTTTGTAAGAAAAAAGGATGGTGGTTTTCAATTGTGTGTTGAATATTGCAAACTCAACGCTGTGACTCAAAAGAACCGGTATCCCATTCCTCCCATGACTCACTTATTAACAGTCTTTTCTGGTTCTACCATTTTTTCCAAAATTGACCTCAGGGGTGCTTATAATCTCCTTCAAATTAAGGAAGGGGAAGAACATCTTACAGCATTCAGAACTCAGTTTGGAAGTTTTGAATATTTGTTAATACCTTTTTGACTCACCAATGCCCCTGCCTCTTTTCAATGTCTTGTTAATGAAATTTTTGCAGACCTTCTGACCATCTGTGTGGTGGTATACCTCAATGACATTCTTATTTTTTCCAAAAACTTAACAGAACATACAGCTCATGTGTTTGAAGTCTTGAACAGACTTTGGAAGAACAACTTATATGCAAAAACTTCTAAGTGTGAATTTCATGCCTCCTCAGTGGACTATCTAGGATATTTCATTTCCAGAAGTGGAATTGAAATGGACAAATCCAAGGTCCAGAAGATCTTGGACTGGCCACCACCAATGAACAAAAAGGCCTTGCAACAGTTTTTGGGTTTTTCTAATTTTTATCGCAGGTTTATCATTAACTATTCCAGAAAGGTGCACCTCCTCACTGCTCTAACTGGAGCAGACCCCATCTTTCCTTTGTCCCCAAGGACTCTGCAGCAGTTTGAGGACCTCAAGGTAGCCTTTACTAAGGCTCCTGTACTCAGACATTTTGATTTTTCCTTACAAACCTTTCTGGAGACTGATGCCAGTGACTATGCCCTAGGGGCTTTCCTCACCCAAGTCTCTCTTGATGGATCCAAACACCCAATTGCTTTTGACAGCAGGAAATTGGGTAGTGCTGAACTGAACTATGAAATCCACAATAACAAACTCCTGGCCATTGTATGGGCCATCAAGATCTGGAGATCTTACCTCCTCAGTCTTTCTTCTCCCTTTGAATTTCTCACTGATCACTTGTCTCTTAAATATTTCATGACCTCCAAAGTCTTGACTCGTCGCCAAGCCCTTTGGGCTGAGTTTCTGTCTGAATTTGACTTCACTATAGTCTATAGACCTGGAAAGCAATCAATAGTGCCTGATGTCTTGTCACGTTGAGACGACGATTATCCCAAGGGGGGGATGCCCTATGCAGAAAAGAATCCAGCAAATGTCAAACAACTCTTGAAATAGACTGACTTTGAACCTTCTAGAATTTTCTTTATCTCTGCAAAACAGGTTGAAAAACAATTGGAAACCTTAATTCAGTCCCAGATCTCCAACAAATCAACCCAGCAGATTATTCAGAAACTACATAAAAAGGAACAAGTAAAGAGTTACCTTATAGACCCAGACACTGGACTCCTTATTTTCCAAAACAGAATAGCAATCCCCAAGGAGGATGAACAACTCCAACTTGAAATACTTCAACAAAGACATGACTCTCCCCTCTATGGCAACCCTGGACAAGACAAAACAGCTGATCTAGTCAAAAGAGATTTCCACTGGGAAAATATGACTTCCTTTATCAAAGATTATGTTTCTTCTTGTTATCTTTGCAGCAGAAACAAAGCCAGTCACCACAAAAAGTTTGGACTCCTCCAACCCTTACCAACTCCGGATTCTCCCTGGACTTCACTGTCTATGGACTTCATCTCACAACTGCCCTACTTTACTTCAAGACTCCCATACACTCTAACCTTCAAAAACAAAGACATCCTTAAAATAAAAACAATAAAAACCTTACCCTCCTTTTCAAAAAAAGAAATATATATATATATATCAATAACATGATAAAAAATAAAGATTCTTTCTCCTTTTTCCCTTTCTTCAACCTTAAAAAAAAAAAATCAATTACTCCCCTCTAAGAAAATATAAATAAAAACAAAAAATAATAATAATAATAAAATAAAACAAATTTTATATAAACAACTTTTTAGATAGCTTCACACATCAATTCTTCCAAATCTTTTACTCTAGACATCCAAGTATTTACTAATTTTAACTTGGAAACTTGATAAGAATTTGGCCCCCTTATAGTAGTCCCTACTTCAAACGTATGCCCAGCTAAAGCCAAAATATCAGCTAGTCTTTTCTTTATCTCTAAAACGTTTTTCTTTCTAGCTTCTAAAAACCCATACTTCTCTTTTCTTATCTCACTACCCCAACCCTTCTTTAAACCTTCCTGAAAATTTGAATTTAAAGTCCTAGAATTCCTACTATAAATCTCCAAAGAATGATTAACTTGATCTTCATTTAAAACAGAATCTTCTCTGAATCTTCTTCCTTCCATCATCTCCAATAACCTTTCCCCACTTTCCAATTCCTCCAACCAGACCTCAGTTTCACCTCTTCTTTCAATTCCTTTCCTTCTATTTGTTCTGTCTTCCACCACCTTCATCTTCACCTCCAAATCCTTCATCTTGTTCCTCAAATCTTCTAACTCCAAAGAGTCATCTGATCTGCCCCCTTCTTGGACGAGGATCTCTCTTCCTTTTCCTTTACCTATCTCTTTGGTGGTTCCTCTATCTTCATCCATATCACTTAATTCCATCTCCAAACTCCCTTTGGCGTCTTCATTGTCATCTCCACTTCGACAATCTGCTTCAATGCTTCAATGATTTGCTTCAACGCTTTGACGGTGGGCTTCGAAGCTTTGACTGTTTGCTTTGACGCTTTGACGGGTCGCTTTGACGCTTTGACAATTTGCTTGGAGGCTTCGACGTTTGACGCTTTGACAATTTGCTTCAACGGTTCGATGAACCCCTTCGACGCTTTGACAAATACCTTCAATGCTTTGGCAAACCCCTTTGACGCTTTGACAATTTCCTTCAACGGGTTTGAAGGATTCAAAAATACCCTTTTTTTGTACCCTTTTTGGGGGACCTCGACCACCTCCTCGTCCAAATCTACGTGAGGGGTTCCATAGTATAAATGCCTCACCGCACTCCTCCTGGGGACGCCTCGACGTACTATCTATGGCCAAATTACCGGTTTGACACAGTGCCTCCCTCTTTTCTTGTGTTTTCTTCAATCTCTCCTGCATCAAACAGACTATTGCAAACCTTGTATCAGCACTCCAGCACCTCCAATACTAAATCCAGAAGCAGTAACCTGAAGATTCATCAAGTCTGGACAAATAACCCAGGGTCATGGCATCATCATCTGGAGCCTCTTTCACTTCAAAAGGTTGACTCTTCTGCAGGACCCATAAGGTTGGCCCCAAGGCCTGTCTGCCTTGCTTATCCATATCACACATTCTTCCATACTGCCTACAACTTTCACATTTGGCAGAATTGTGCTTGATACTGGTGGTGCAGATTCTTCCAAGCTTGACGCACCTATCACAACTTGGGTAGTATTGCTGGACTGGATGATAATTTTCAGCTCTCTGATACCAGGAACCTTGCAGTCCTTTAGCTACAGAGAGTGATAAAAGAATTTGGAGCAATAATATTCCAAACAATAAACACTTTACAGCTCCAATAATAGTATGGTAAGAGCAAGTGCAAGGTTTAATTGGTTTGGGTATAAATATTTTAAATATAATATAAAAAGAGGGGCCACAGTAATATACTACTGGGGGTCTTTACAGACTTGGCAACCTCTCCTCAAGGGGCCTCCTTGGGCAGTTTATAACCTTGGAATGAAGATGGGTGCCTTCTAAGGCCTTATCCACTAATTTGGGCGGGCAAAGCAGCACACAAACCCAGAGCAGGAAGGGAACAACTTACTTGGGAAGTAATCCACAGAAATCCTGCAAATATTCAGGTAAGAATCTTCAAAACAGATGGGGTTGGTGGCTGGTTCAAACTTCTGGTTGTTGATAGTTATTTAGAAAATAATAATAATAATACTTCATACTAGATCATAAATCACTTGCTTTCTTCTTGATAAGCACTTGACTAACAATGACACAATGTCTGATTGATAATAATAATATTTCTGATAACTGATGGATGATTGGAACAAAAGGGCAAGAAGAGCCTGTTTAAATATTCCTTTTTGGGTGCTTGAGGGCCTCTAGAAGGGGTATTAGCCATGGGCTGAGGCTAGGGGGGCAGTCAGGGCAAAATTTGGCACGTCCTGAAGGAGCTGTTAGCCTTCTGGCCTTAGATCTGTCAAGGAACAGCTCTTTTTTAGCTGCAGGATCTGTTAATCAATAGATTAGTCATTTTGCTGATCCTGCACTGATCCTCCATTTGTACTGTAAGTACTGGTCCAAAGTGAGCAGACGTGGATGTTTATTGATTTTTCATCATCTGCTGATCCTGTATGTAATTTTTAATAATTTTTACGACCACTCCTTGTGTAGTTTCGTGGTCTTTGAAGGTTCTGATCAGCTCATGTCGTGGTGAGTCTGGATCTTTATTTAATTAATAAAAAATTTTAAAAATTAGTTAATAACTAATTTTAATTAACTTTTAAGGTTTTTAAACTACGATCTATGCTTGTGTGGTAGCTTTACATATGTAGTGTAGATCCTACTATGTTGTAGCTCCTCTGAGCGGTACCTGGCTGTCGGACTGATCACTGCAGGCTAGGCGCGGGGATCAGTCTATTCAGATGTGCGCGGGGACTGATCCGCTGCTCAGATGCGCGCAGGGGACTGATCCGCTGCGCGCGTGACTAGGTCACGGGATTACTTGCACGCGGGAGGGATCAACTGCGCGGGAGTTCAGCGCTGTAGGGACGCGGGGCTGCGTGCGGGAGTTGGCGTACATGGGAGTCCAGCGCTGTAGGGACGCGGGGCTGCGTGCGGGAGTTTGCATACGCGGGAGACCAGTGCTGTAGGGAGGCGGGGCTGCGTGCGGGAATTGTGACAAAACACAATTCCTCGTGTAACTCCTAAACTACACACAACACCTGGATTTTGACTGAAATTTAGGTGTGAAACCTATACATGACATATCATGTGAACTATTAAAATGGCCAAAAGGTGTCATACTGGTGCCGTGGTAATTTACCATTTTATATCAAATTAATTAAAAAATATAAGGAGTAAGAATTCAAGGGTGGGGTCAGTGAGTGACCCTACCTTATTTTGGGTGGGGAATCCATTTCTGCAATAATATTTATGGATTTCCTACTCCTTCATTTTATAATAATTTTATTTATTTATTTATTTTTTTTTCTTTTTATTTTTGTTAATATTATTATTGTTGTTGCTTTGTCAGGTTGCTCTGTGCTAAGTAGCAGGCTGACATTCCCCCACTCCAAGATATAACTATATCTGAAAAAAACAATTTCGGGGCTCAATGTCTTTTACTGGCTCTGTAGTTTCTCAGGTGTATAGGTCCATCTGGAATGTTGTTTTCAGGTAGCCATTCATCTTTATCAGCTGATTCTCCTTTGTATCTGACTAAGTAAAGTCTAACATCTTTTCCTTGGACCCTTTCTTTTTTATCTTTAAGGATTTTACTAACTTTTCCTTTGTCCTTCTCAGGCTCCTCTAAGACTGGTATTTCAGGTGAAGGGGTCTTTTCACCTTCTCTGGGATGGTTGTGTTTGACAAGGCTAACTGGGAAGACTGGGTGTTTCCTAGAGAGTTCATTCCTGAGGATGACTTCTACAGCATTCTTACCATGGAGTTTCTTGATAGTAAAAGGCCCAACAAAGGCTGGTCTGAGTTTTCTGTTTCCAGCCAAGTTATTGAAATTGGTGGTTGAAATTAGAACTTGATCTCCTATTCTGAAATCAGGTTCTTTAGGAGTTTTATCCCAAATCTGTTGGTTGTATTCAAAAGCATCTTGTACACACTGAGCAGCGTGCTTATTTGCCATATCTATCATGCTTTTGAAGTCCATTCATGTTGGATGGATATTAGTTAACTCCTGATTCAGGTTATCCTTGGGTAATTTGGGGATCCATCCTCTTTCCAGTACGTAAGGAGCCTCTTTGGTAGTAGAGTGTTTACTACTGTTATAGGCCATTTATATTGCAGGTAAAAGGCTAACCCAGTCATGGCAATATCCGTCTTTATTCTTGTACTCCATCCCAAGCAACAGAACCTTCTGAGCATGTCCTCTAGAGTCTGGATCATTCTTTCAGCTAATCCATCTGTCTGAGGGTGATAAGCTGTAGAAAAGGCTAAGTTAGTTCCTAACATATCATGGAGGTTTCTCCAGAATTCAGACGTGAATTTGGGGTCTCTATCACTGATAATAATCTTGGGAATTCCTACATCAGCAATTAGTCTGTTCCAGAATAGTAAGGCTACTTCCATAGCTGTGTCTTTCTTATGGTTAGGTAGGAACTTGGCTTTCTTAGAAAATCTGTCTACAATAACCAGGACTGAGTTGTAAGAGTAAGCTCCTCCAGGGGGCAGTCCCGTTACAAAGTCCATGTTGATAAATTCCCATCTTTTACTGGGCTCAGCAATCTTTTGGAGTAGTCCAAACCTTTTCCCAGTGGTCCTGTTGGACTTCTGACAGATTTCACAACTTGAAACATACTTGATAGTGGAGTCTCTCCAGTTGATCCACCAGGAAGTCTGCTTTACTTTATCTAGGGTTCTATCAGTAGACAGGTGACCCGAAGAGAAATCATCATGACATTCAGCTAAAACAAGTTTGATATGCTCTGTTTTGGTCAAGACTATAAAACTAGAGTGTTTATGCCGGTAATATACTAGGCCATCCCACAGTGTGAATCTTCCTTCTTTATAGGATTTCAGAAGGGGTTCAGGTAAACTGTTGATGAGTTCAGATGGAGGTGAAGCACTTTCTATGATGTTAATCAAAGTCTTCATGTCAGAGTTGTATGCTTCTCTGATGGAGCTGAACAGTGATTCATCTAGTTCACATATGTGAATTCCTATGATGGGAGCTTCAAGATTAAACAGGTTAATGTTTAGTATAGGAAATATATCATGATCTTCTGGGTCATGAGCAGGATTGCTAGTATCATTTGGTAGAGAATTTCTGCCTAGACTGTCAGTGTTCTGATGTTTAACTCCAGCTTGGTGGACTATATTCATCTGACCTCTGTACTGTTGTATGGCTATCTGCCATCTTAACATATGCCTGCTAGGAGTTTTCATGTTCATGAGAGTTCTAACAGCATTGCAATCAGTGATCACCACAAAATTTGTACCTTCCGAATAATAGTGGAGTTTTTCTAATGCCCATAATAGAGCAAGGCATTCCATTTGGCTGGCACCATATCTGTTCTCAGTATCTTTGACTTGTCTGGATATGAAGAGTATAGGTTTCTCTACTGGTTTATCTTCTTCTATTACTTCTTGGTGTAATACAGCTCCTAATCCTTCCATGCTGACATCTATGTAAAGTTTGAAAGGTTTAGAATAATCAGTTTGTATCAAAACTGGGGCAGTATTCATAGCTACTTTGAGTTCCTCATAATTCTTCAATCTTTCATGAGTCATTTTGAACAAAGTGTTGTTGTTGCAGATATCATATAAACACTTGGTGAGGTTAGCAAATTTAGGTATTTACTTCCTGTAGTAGCTGCAGAAGCTTATAAAGGATAAGAGTTCAGTTTTGTTCTGGGGCATAGGTCTGTTCATTACTGCTGCTATCTTACTTTGGTCAGCAGTTAAAGTGAGTCCAGAAACAATATGTCCCAAAGCTTTAAGTTCTCCATGTCCAAAGTTGCACTTTTTGATAGATACTTTTAATCCTACTGTGGAGATGGTTTTAAGTAATAGCCTTACTTTATCCATGTGAGTATCCCAATCGTCTGAATAAATGATAACATCATCTATGTATACCATCATCCAACCTTGCCTGATGAACATTCCTAAGAATGTATCCATCATTCTTTGGAAGTGGGAAGGAGCATTTTTAATACCAAAGGGCATTCTGAGATACTCATATATGCCTAAATGACATATGATTCTCATAAATTTCCTACTATCCGGACTGATAGGTATTTGGTGGAAGCCTTTCAACATGTCCATATTGGTAATGAACTTAGCTTTAGAAAGATTATGTAGAGCATGGTCAATCCTTGGGATAGGATAATAGTCAGCTTGGGTGTAGTTGTTGAGAATTCTAAAGTCTCCAACCATCCTAGACTTATCATTGTGCCAGGCTATTATCACAGGTGTAGTTACGTCTACTTGCTCATTATGCCCTACTTTCCTTAAGACTTTTAAGTCCACTAGTTCTTGGATGTGGCCTTCTAGAGAAGTCCTAGATTTTGGACTAAAAGGGTAAGCTGGTCTTCTGAGGTTAGGAGGGTAAGGAGGCTTAATAGTCAAAGTTAAGACCATATCATGATCTTTAATATTACCAATGGGATGTTCTATAGTGCAAAAAGCATTCTGGTTCTCAAAGCATACTTGGAGAATATCTCTTTTCTGGCTTTCACTAAGCTGGGAATTCAGGGCAGTTTGGTAAAAGTATTCCTGGTTAAAAGTCTCTAAGTGTCTCTCATAAGTGGAATCAGTATCTTTAGCATTGACATGGCATATTAGGAACTTCTTGTTCCAATCTCCTCCTATAGTGAAATATCTCCCTTTACTCTGGAAGACATCTATCCCGTACAGGCAAAGGAATCATTTCATATAATAAAATAATCACATACTTCATTTTGAAGTACTACAAATTCAATCTTTATCTTGATTGATCCTTTAGAGTGGGGAAGTATGATTCCTGTTGGCCATACTCCAATAGCATTGAGAGGTGAGTTACAGCTGCTGAACTTAGCTTGTGGTACTGGTAGTAAGTTTTTCTTCCAGTTAGAATCCTGTTTATATAAATAGTCAGTTCCAACACAGGAGCAGAAGGCTCCACTGTCTAGAATTAATTTTACAGGAGAACCTTGTATCAAGCCAGTGGCATGACAAGTTTTACCACCGGTGTAACCTTTTCCAATAGAAAGTTTAAGGGTTAAGGTCTTGGCTTTAGAAACATGTTGGATTTTCATGTTGGGTGTCCACTGTTGAGGCAAATTGCTATCTTCATTAACAGGGTTAATATCTATGGACAATTCTATGTTACCTTTGATGACATTAATGGGATTAGTGATCATTAAGTCACACTCAGAGATGGAACCATCAGTTTCATCTAGTTGGGGGTCAGGATTAGTGTCATCTTCTTCCCCTTCAATAAGATTAATCTTCCTCCTGGGTAAAGGACAGTCAGGTCTTACATGCCCTGTTTGGTTGCAATTCCAACATGTCTTTTCTTTGGTTACCAAAGTATTCTTGGCTTCTGAGTTGGTAGGGAGAGGTTCTTTATTCTTGTTATTATATTCTTCCTTATTCCTAGTAGTTGGTTCTCTGGGTTTGTTAACCTTTTTATCTAATCCATTCATGTCAATAGTTTCTTCTAATACTCCTATGAGAGTGGAAAGGTCAGAGTTCATGGGCATTCTGCATCTTACGCTATGGTTAAGTTGTCCTGGACATAGGTTGAGGAGTCTTTCATTGACTTATTCTTTATCAGCATTTGGGTAGAATCAGTCTAGTCTTCTCTTCTGGTCAAGGCACCATTTGTGAGGTTTGTCCTTAGATGGATCAAACAAAGAAGTTTCAAAAGTCTTCATCATTTTTCTTTTCCAAATTCTGGTACCAAATTGTTCCTTAATCAAGTCTTTCCACAAATTCCATGACAAAGATCCTACCTCTTCTCTCTTATTGATGAACCAGTCAAGGGCTACTCCTTCAAACAGTCTAGGTAGTCTTACTACAGCTATGTTATCAGGAAGTTCATAAGAGGCCAGAGTATAGTCAATAAACTTAATAAAACTGACATGATTGTATTCTCCTTCTCCTGAGAATTTAGGCCACTCAGTGATAGGGGGAAGTAATTTTAATTCTTTTTCTACTTCAGGAGTGGGACTAGGCCTGAAAGATTCATGCCTGGTTATTCTTGGTCTAGAAGGTAGTTGGGGAGTACTGTGGTACCTGGAAGGTCTGATTTCATCAGAGTCTGCAATGGGTTGAGTTAAGTTTATCTTTAGATCTCTGAGATCATTCTTAATCATACCTAATTCCAGGTCAAGTTTGTTACTTAATGAATTAATTTTATTAATAATATGAGTAGGTGAAGTGTGGTCTGTCTTATTAATACCTTCTTTGATTTGTTCAATAGATAGAAGAATTTATTCTTGGATAGCTGAAGTATTTTTTACTAGGTACTTCATTAGTTCTCCCTTACTCAATCTGATGCTTTCTCTTATTTTTTTTACCTCTAACTCATTGATTTTGACCAAGTTGGATTGGGATTGCATGACTTTACCAAAATTGGTATTTACTTTATCCAATTGCTCATATACTTTGTTGAAACATTTACCAATGATATCAAAGTTATGAGAAACATTTATGGAAAACAAGTTGAAAGTTTCTACATCTAATTGTGGTACACTTTCTTCCATTTTCTTTCCAAAGATATTATATTGTCCCACTCTTTGGGACTCTTTAATTTCTGATGGGCTAGAGATCTCTTCTTCATGTTGTTGTTTCCTCTTAAGGAAACTAATTGGTCCCAAGGATTCCAATTCTGCACGTAACCTTCTACTTCTTTCTTGGGAATCTATTTTTGGAGGGTTATTTGAGTCTTCTTTGCCAAGGATATGGCTTTTCTCATACCTTGCTGGTCTTCCTGGGTCTGAGCCTGTTTGAACAGTTCCCAATGACCCACGTTTTCTTTCACCAATACCTTTATTTTTTCCTCCTTGGAGGAGTCCGGCTGGGGTGGCATAGGTGAAATAGTATCCTCCTGGGATATCACGTTGGATGAGGGATGGCTCTCCAACGGTGAGTTGGTCGAGTTGGCGGCCGCGGTTGTCGTCATTGTCACTCGGATCGGAGAGATCACTGGCTTGATCCGCATCGCGTTTGCGACTGACATCCTTGCGCGCGCGGTTTCCTCCGGGCAAAGATCCATATGACGGGGCTTGTCCACTGGCGCGGGTGTTGCGTCTGTTTTGATGCATGTTACAAATTATGTAAGTCTTTGTCGAAAATTTTTAAAAAAAATCAAAAAAATAATTTTTTTCGAGTAGTTTTTGGTTTTTATATTTAAAAAAAATATATGACTTACTTAGAAGAAGGTTTAAAGGTACTAAGTCCTTGTTGGGGTCAGGACCGTCCTTGGAGGGTATTCCAACGGGATCTGAGTGGGTTCCAATCAAATATTGGGACAAATCCAAGGGTCCACAGTCTGGGACGTCCTCTAAGAGGTCTTGATCAATAACATCACCAAAAACAAAGTCCACTGAGATGGGATAAAATAAAAAAATATAAGTTATATATTTATTTATTTTTATAATAATTTTTTATAATTTTCGAGTTTTTTATGATTTTTTATAAAAAAATAATAAAAAGGAGATTAAAGCTCACTTTTATAATTTGGATACCGTCTATTAAAAGCAGAAAGCTTCCTTTGGTAGATTTTCCACTCTTTGTGCTGTCTTAACAAGGAGTTAAAATTAATAATTCTTTCTAACTCTTGTTCCTTTTCTTTTAAGATTTTTTCTCTATAATAAAGAAGTCTCTCTTGTTCTTGTTCAGGAGTTATAACAACAGGCACAAAGTTACGTAATTTTTCTTCTTTGTTCTGTTTAAGAAGATTCAAATAATAATTGATCAATTCTCCGTTGGTTTTTAAATCCACTGGATAAATCAAAGGATAAAGAAAAATAATAAGTATTTCTACTTATATATATATAATTTTTTTAAATATAAATGACTGGTCTAGGAGATAATTAATTAAACAATGAATTATTAAGGATATTTCCTGGCCAGACCCCCAGTTGTCAGCTCTCTGATACCAGGAACCTTGCAGTCCTTTAGCTACAGAGAGTGATAAAAGAATTTGGAGCAATAATATTCCAAAGAATAAAAACTTTACAGCTCCAATAATAGTATGGTAAGAGCAAGTGCAAGGTTTAATTGGTTTGGGTATAAATATTTTAAATATAATATAAAAAGAGGGGCCACAGTAATATACTACTGGGGGTCTTTACAGACTTGGCAACCTCTCCTCAAGGGGCCTCCTTGGGCAGTTTATAACCTTTGAATGAAGATGGGTGCCTTCTAAGGCCTTATCCACTAATTTGGGCGGGCAAAACAGCACACAAACCCAGAGCAGGAAGGGAACAAATTACTTGGGAAGTAATCCACAGAAATCCTGCAAAGATTCAGGTAAGAAGCTTCAGAACAGATGGGGTTGGTGGCTGGTTCAAACTTCTGGTTGTTGATAGTTATTTAGAAAATAATAATAATAATACTTCAGACTAGATCATAAATCACTTGCTTTCTTTTTGATAAGCACTTGAATAACAATGACATAATGTCTCATTGATAATAATGATATTTCTGATAACTGATGGATGATTGTAACAAAAGGGCAAGAAGAGCCTGTTTAAATATTCCTTTTTGGGTGCTTGAGGGCCTCTAGAAGGGGTATTAGCCATGGGCTGATGCCAGGGGGGCAGTCAGGGCAAAAGTCGGCACGTCCTGAAGGAGCTTTTAGCCTTCTGTCCTTATATCTGTCAAGGAACAGCTCTTTTTTAGCTGCAGGATCTGTTAATCAATAGATTAGTCATTTTGCTGATCCTGCACTGATCCTCGATTTGTACTGTAAGTACTGGTCCAAAGTGAGCAGACGTGGATGTTTATTGATTCTCCATCATCTGCTGATCCTGTATGTAATTTTTAATAATTTTTACGACCACTCCTTGTGTAGTTTCGTGGTCTTTGAAGGTTCTGATCAGCTCATGTCGTGGTGAGTCTGGATCTTTATTTAATTAATAAAAAATTTTAAAAATTAGTTAATAACTAATTTTAATTAACTTTTAAGGTTTTTAAACTACGATCTATGCTTGTGTGGTAGCTTTACATATGTAGTGTAGATCCTACTATGTTGTAGCTCCTCTGAGCGGTACCTGGCTGTCAGACTGATCACTGCAGGCTAGGCGCGGGGATCAGTCTATTCAGATGCGCGCGGGGACTGATCCGCTTCTCAGATGCGCGCGGGGGACTGATCCGCTGCGCGCGTTACTAGGTCACGGGATTACTTTCACGCGGGAGGGATCAACTGCGCGGGAGTTCAGTTGCGCGGGAGTTCAGCGCTGTAGGGACGCGGGGCTGCGTGCGGGAGTTGGCGTACGCGGGAGTCCAGCGCTGTAGGGACGCGGCGCTGCGTGCGGGAGTTTGCATACGCAGGAGACCAGCGCTGTAGGGAGGCGGGGCTGCGTGCGGGAATTGTGACAAAACACAATTCCTCGTGTAACTCCTAAACTACACACAACACCTGGATTTTGACTGAAATTTAGGTGTGAAACCTATACATGACATATCATGTGAACTATTAAAATGGCCAAAAGGTGTCATACTGGTGCCGTGGTCATTTACCAGTTTATATCAAATTAATTAAAAAATACAACGAGTAAGAATTCAAGGGTGGGGTCAGTGAGTGACCCTACCTTATTTGGGTGTGGAATCCATTTCTGCAATAATATTTATGGATTTCCTACTCCTTCATTTTATCATAATTTTATTTATTTTTTTATTTTTTGTTCTTTTTGATTTTGTTAATATTATTATTGTTGTTGCTTTTTCAGGTTGCTCTGTGCTAAGTAGCAGGCTGACAAAAATTGTTGGTCTTCTCCATTGGATAGGTTGGTGTAGGTGATCTGGTGTAAGGAGACAAAGGTGTTAATGGGGTTGATGGTGGTGATGTTTGTGGGTAAGGGGAAGGAAAACTGAAGTTAGAAATGGCTGAAAGACAACCTGGATGGCCTCTTCAACCTCTCCTTTTATGGTCATCAGGAGATCCCCTCTTCTTCACCAGGGGGTACTGTCATACTGACACCAAACTCAGTCTAACCTCAGTCTTACCCTCAGGCCTGATCTACTTTCTTAGGAACTTCAACCTCAGGGCTCAGGAGACTTACATCAATATGTCTCCAGTAACTATATACCTCAGGATCTTCATGCAGTACATATCTACATATAGTCTAACCTCATACTATACACAGATAGACTCCATAGGCTTGCACATACTCAATCTCCCAGGCTCTACTGTACCTCTCTGTCTAACCCATACCTCTTTGAGTTACCTCTCTGTCTAACCCATACCTCTTTGGGTTATCTCTCTGTCTAACCCATACCTTTGCTGTGTGGTTTATCCTTTGGGAATCTTTATGTACATCCTCTTGCAGATTGTATTACATACTCTCTCTACTTAGTACATAGTGTCATGACTCCTATGTAAACTGTACATCCTTCAACTTTAATCTCCCAACTTAGACAGCTCAGACCTGGAACCTTGTCCCAATGTAGAAGCAGCCTAACCTAATGTAGTAGCATACCTGATCAGCCCTCTCTGTTACTTAGACTGTTCCCATGACATCATGTTTGTAGTCTGAGCCCCAATCACTTGTACCTCTGTTGTAGTTCGAACCTCTTGTCTATTTAATAAGCCTCCTCTTTCCTCTTCCTGATGCTTCCCCCAAGAAATCAGTTTACTACTTCTTACTAGGAGATCTTTCCCAGCAAGTGTCATTCAGCACCATTCAACCCAATCCCCCTCTGCTCCTGTTAGCCTCCTTCAGTAACCTTGCCCCCAAGCCTACTGTGGGTAGAGAACCCTCTGTGCCAAGCCCTGCTTGCATGTCAGCAGCCCTTGTGACAGGAGTTTCTTTTCAAACATTAGTTCCCAAGGGGATTGGTCATTACCTTCCCTAGGAACTTGATTAAGCATGAAGCAACAGCTTTTGACAACAATGTGCCAGTAACTTTTATTCAATCTGGAGGAGGAGAATGTTGCACGTGCTGACTCTATGATGGTCCAATTAGCTTGTTTGGCTCTGCCATTATGCTGAGAGTGATAAAGTTTGGAGGTCAGAAGTTTAATATGTTTGGACTTGGCAAAATCCCTCAAGGTCTTGTTTTTAAATTCTGTTCCTTTGTCTGAGAAGATATCAGTTGGATAATAGCCTAGCTGTTTGTATTCCGTTTCAAGAATGTTGATAATAACATCAGGAGCTTCATCTTTGGTCATCAGAGGGAAAGCGGAAAGGTAGCCTGTAAAGTTGTTGACAAGATTCAAAATGTAGCAGTGGCCGGCCTTTGATTGAGGAGTGATTTGTCCAATCAAGTCAAGGTGGATCCTTTTGAGGGGCTTAGATGAGGGGGTTGATGTTGCTGGGAAGGGAGCTCTTGTGATTTTTCTATTTATGCATCTATCACATTGAAAGTTATTTAATTTGTCCTTAGAGAATCAATCCTTCAGAATAGTTTTGAGGGTAGAAATTGAGGCATGTCCATACATCGTATGGAGCTCCATCAGTGATTGAGTTTCTGTCATTGCGGAGATAGAAGATTGATTTGAGAGATTGACCAAGGGATTGTTTCCAGCAGTTTGAGGCTTCTCTATCACAAATAGATTGTCTTGGATTAAACCCTTCAGGACCATCTCAACACCTCTGGTAATAGAGAATCAATCTTGTTCTTGAGAGAGTTTGCATCCCTTCTTTGCCAGGAGTCCAGGACTGATTAGATTGACCACAATGTCTGCAACCTAAATGCATTCCTCAAGAGTTATGATAGTTTCCTTCCATTCAAGTCAAACTGTGCCTGTTCCTTGGATCTGGAGATTAGCTTCTAACTTTCCCGTCTTAATTTCTTCCAGATTGTCTTGCAAGTCAATTGAAGTGAAGTATTTCAGGTTGTTGAATATATTTATGTTAGCAACTGAGTCCAAAAGAAGGTTAGGTGAGTTTTTTGCATTGATCCAAAGGGTAAGAAGAGCATGATAGTAAATCATAGGAGTTTTCTTGGTTATATTCTTCTATTCATTCTGTTGTTCTATCCACCATCCTGGAGCAACTTGGGGGTGTAGATGGAAGCAGGACAATTCAGGATGCGGCGCAGTTGGGTTGTGAAAGCCTTCCCTGCATCAAATCCAAAACTTTTTGTTGTCCTTTTCTGGATTGCTCTTAGTAGTCACTAATGAGACATCTGACAAGGATTTTCCTGTTTTGAGTTGTGCCTTGAATTCATTTTTATATTGGGTTAAGTGATTGAATACTACCTCCACCATTATTAGCTTCTCCATGTGCATCATTTGCTGTTTCAGATTCTCTAAGATGGAAGGGAACTTGAAAAGTATTAGGTACGCCAATATGTCCTTTGGCAATTCTATGCCAACATTGGCCATTCAAGTGAGAGCTTTTTGAGTGTTGGTTATGAATCCTTCCACGGCATGTTTGTTGAATGGAGCGTGGAGAAATTGATTACAGACGCAAGCTCTATTAGTGGCTTCTGATGAGGCAAATCTTTGAGTAATCTCTTCCAAGAGCAATTTGGAAGACATTATGTTGGAGCTGTTGACCACATTTGCATGTGTTGTTCTGTCGAGTTTGGATAAGATGATTGCTCAAATTTTTTGGTCCTGTTTTATAGGTAGTTGGCCTGAGTTCCTGGTTATGGCGTCCTTGATGTCTTTTAGGTTGAATAACATCATCATCTTTTCTCGCCAGATGCAATAGCTATCTTTTTCAAGAGGGGAAATAGTATCTACAGAGGCCTTGAGAGCAACCTGGTGGAATTAGTCATTTGCTTCAGCTGGTTTGTTCATTTTTGATTGCGTAGAGTTGTCCTTTGGCTTTTAACCGTCAAAAGATTTTGATGAAATTTCTTGGAACTGAAAACCAGCAGACTGTGGAAAAGGGTTAGAGAATTGAGAAACCAAAAATAGAATCAGAGAATAGAATCAGAGAGAAGAGAAGAGAGATGAAGAAACCAACAGCTTGAACTTTATATGACTGAGAGAAGAAGGATATGGTGACGCAGGGTTGACAGAGGCAAGGAGATGGAGATTGATGACTGAAATTAGGATAACTAGATTGTCAGAGTTTTCTTGTTAGTGCGTTCTTTAGGACTAGGTTCTTACCTGGCAAGGGCTTCTAGAATGTTAGACTTGATTAGATGATGGTTGGTGAAGAGATTAGACAGGTTGTGAGAGCCTTCCAAAGAGGCAGAAGGTTTGTCCCTGGATGACCCAGAAGACTCCAAGAGCAAATGTTGGGTGAGCAGGCGGAGAGTAAGACTCCCCAAGTGACAGGAGATATGTCACTTCTTTCTTAACAGAGGTCCACAATTGACAGATACCTGGAGAGATCCTTTGCAATTTGAAAATTTTGAGGAGCAAATCAAGCGTGAAAAGAGAATTGAAGGTGCACCAAATAAAGAAAAACAAAATATTTTAAGTCTTTTTGTCTAATAATAACATACACATGTTCCAGACCTATATGTTTGATCTAATTGGAGTAATTTTTTTCTTATACTCCAATGAAAAAAGGTGTTATAGATCAATCAGATCCCATTTATATTTCCTTTTTCAACATTTCAACTCTGGGTTTTAGGATTACTTGAGGGAGATATGGTTCCAATTCTGACCATTGTAGCAAACCCCTCTGCTTTAATTTCAAAGCAAGGTTCTGGTTGGGTTTATCACCTCAAAGATCAACTCCAAGTGTATTCTAGGTTATAGACCCCAATTATAGAGATCATTTCATCATTTTAATTCCATATGACTTTGAATTTTGGTGCAGCCAACTTGTAATTCTATTAATAAAAAGGGTTATCACATTTTTAACATCTTTATGTTGAGTGTTTTGAGATAAAATCATTATGATCAGTTTTTTTGAATAAGATTTTATTGGTAAGTCAGTGAAACTTTTAATGGGCTGAGTCAATCATAAGGAGTATTTTTACTTCTTGTGATGAGATCAGCTTAACAGAAGTTGAACTTGTTTTTTTTGGTGCTTTTACTTTAGGGATTTTTAAATTACTTGTATTTTTTTTGGTTTTCTTACTTGAGGGCTTGTCAAGTTAATTTTTTTTTTTTGGTGTTTTTACTTTGGGCCTTTTCAAGTTGAACTTGTATTTCTTGGCACTTTTACTTTAGGGCTAGTCGTGGTGAACTTGTATTTTTTTGCACTTATACTTTAGTGCTGTTCCACTGACCCTTTCATTTTTTATTGGGTAATGTTGAATTCACGGCTACAGAGCCTGCACACCGCTCTTTAAATGGCTATTTGAGCCATGTACACGGCTCAATAGGCCATGTGGCACCCTACACGACTCAAATGATCCGTGTGGAATGCTAAAAGACTTTAATGGGCCCTGTGGCTTGCTACACGGCTTGAATGGGCCGTGTGGCATGCTACACAGCTCAAATGGGCCGTTTGGCATGCTACACCGCTCAAATGGGCCGTGTGGCATGCTACACCGCTCAAATGGGCCGTGTGGCATGCTACACCGCTCAAATGGGCCGTGTGGCATGCTACACCGCTCAAACTGGCTGTGTGGCATGCTACACGTCCCATTTGAGTTGTACGGTATGCTAAAAAACTAAAATCAAGTTGTGTAGCCTCCAATAAATCATAAATAATGAATAATAAATAATAAATAATAAATAATAAATAATAAATAATAAATAATAAATAATAAATAATAAATAATAAATAATAAATAATAAATAATAAATAATAAATAATAAATAATAAATAATAAATAATAAATAATAAATAATAAATAATAAATAATAAATAATAAATAATAAATAATAAATAATAAATAATAAATAATAAATGATAAATGATAAATAATAAATAATAAATAATAAATAATAAATAATAAATAATAAATAATAAATAATAAATAATAAATAATAAATAATAAATAATAAATAATAAATAATAAATAATAAATAATAAATAATAAATAATAAATAATAAATAATAAATAATAAATAATAAATAATAAATAATAAATAATAAATAATAAATAATAAATAATAAATAATAAATAATAAATAATAAATAATAAATAATAAATAATAAATAATAAATAATAAATAATAAATAATAAATAATAAATAATAAATAATAAATAATAAATAATAAATAATAAATAATAAATAATAAATAATAAATAATAAATAATAAATAATAAATAATAAATAATAAATAATAAATAATAAATAATAAATAATAAATAATAAATAATAAATAATAAATAATAAATAATAAATAATAAATAATAAATAATAAATAATAAATAATAAATAATAAATAATAAATAATAAATAATAAATAATAAATAATAAATAATAAATAATAAATAATAAATAATAAATAATAAATAATAAATAATAAATAATAAATAATAAATAATAAATAATAAATAATAAATAATAAATAATAAATAATAAATAATAAATAATAAATAATAAATAATAAATAATAAATAATAAATAATAAATAATAAATAATAAATAATAAATAATAAATAATAAATAATAAATAATAAATAATAAATAATAAATAATAAATAATAAATAATAAATAATAAATAATAAATAATAAATAATAAATAATAAATAATAAATAATAAATAATAAATAATAAATAATAAATAATAAATAATAAATAATAAATAATAAATAATAAATAATAAATAATAAATAATAAATAATAAATAATAAATAATAAATAATAAATAATCAATAATAAATAATAAATAATAAATAATAAATAATAAATAATAAATAATAAATAATAAATAATAAATAATAAATAATAAATAATAAATAATAAATAATAAATAATAAATAATAAATAATAAATAATAAATAATAAATAATAAATAATAAATAATAAATAATAAATAATAAATAATAAATAATAAATAATAAATAATAAATAATAAATAATAAATAATAAATAATAAATAATAAATAATAAATAATAAATAATAAATAATAAATAATAAATAATAAATAATAAATAATAAATAATAAATAATAAATAATAAATAATAAATAATAAATAATAAATAATAAAAAATAAAAAATAAAAAATAAAAAATAATAAATAATAAATTATAAATAATAAATAATAAATAATAAATAATAAATAATAAATAATAAATAAGAAATAAGAAATAAGAAATAAGAAATAAGAAATAAGAAATAATAAATAATAAATAATAAATAATAAATAATAAATCATAAATAATAAATAATAAATAATAAATAATAAATAATAAATAATAAATAATAAATAATAAATAATAAATAATAAATAATAAATAATAAATAATAAATAATAAATAATAAATAATAAATAATAAATAATAAATAATAAATAATAAATAATAAATAATAAATAATAAATAATAAATAATAAATAATAAATAATAAATAATAAATAATAAATAATAAATAATAAATAATAAATAATAAATAATAAATAATAAATAATAAATAATAAATAATAAATAATAAATAATAAATAATAAATGACAAATGATCAATAATAGATAATAGATTATAAAAAATAAAAAATAAAAAATAAAAAATAAAAAATAAAAAATAAAAAATAAAAAATAAAAAATAAAAAATAAAAAATAAAAAATAAAAAATAAAAAATAAAAAATAAAAAATAAAAAATAAAAAATAAAAAATAAAAAATAAAAAATAAAAAATAAAAAATAAAAAATAAAAAATAAAAAATAAAAAATAAAAAATAAAAAATAAAAAATAAAAAATAAAAAATAAAAAATAAAAAATAAAAAATAAAAAATAAAAAATAAAAAATAAAAAATAAAAAATAAAAAATAAAAAATAAAAAATAAAAAATAAAAAATAAAAAATAAAAAATAAAAAATAAAAAATAAAAAATAAAAAATAAAAAATAAAAAATAAAAATTAAAAAATAAAAATTAAAAAATAAAAAATAAAAAATAAAAAATAAACAATAAAAAATAAAAAATAAAAAATAAAAAATAAAAAATAAAAAATAAAAAATAAAAAATGAAAAATAAAAAATAAAAATAAATAATAAATAATAAATAATAAATAATAAATAATTAAAAATTAAGAATAAATGATAAATAACTAAGAATAAAGAATAAAGAATAAATAATAAATAATAAATAGTAAATAGTAAATAATAAACAATAAAACAATCAACAATAAACAACAAATAATCAATAAAAATAAATTATAAATTATATATAATAAATAATAAACAATAAACAATAAACAATAAAAAATAAAAAATAAACAATAAACAATAAATAATAATAAATAATAAATTATAAATTATAAATTTTAAATTTTTAATTATATGGAGTAGTGTACGGGCTTCCACGCGTTGAGGGGCCCTAAACAACTCCCACAGGCTGTGGGGGTTTTTTTACATGGCTCCCACACGCCTGGAGCCGTGTACACAGCTCCCACACGGCTGGAGCCATCAATTTATCATCATCTTTTTCATTTTATTTTTGGTGTTTTGGTTGTCTTCAGTTTTTTTTTTTCTTTATATTTATTTATTTTTACTTTTTTTATATCTATTTTTTTTCCAGCAAAAAATCACCATTTTTGGGTCTTTTGGTTTATTTCTGTCCTTTTCTTATTTTTATTTACTTTATTTTAGCTTTTTATCCGTTTTATTTTTATTTTATTTTATTTTTTTTGGCCCACAACACTTAAATTGTGTGAACAGAAAACAACTTCATTTGAGTTGTGTAAAAGCCCACAGGACTTGAATGTTATTGGGTGTTGTGCGCCAAAACCAAGGCTGTTGTGTGGGGGCCACACAACTACACTTGAGTCATACATTGGTCAATGACTACAATCAAGCAGTGTAGCTTGCCACTTGGCCCAAATGAGTGTTCTAAACAGCTCAATTGGTCCGTCAATTTATCATCACCCAATCAAAAAATCAGAAAAATTAAAAAATAAAAAAATTAAGAAAATCAAAAAAATGAAAAAAATAAACAAAAATAAAAAAATCAAAAAGATTAAAAAAAATTGAAACAATTGAAAAATTGAAAAAATTGAAAAAATGAAAAGATTAATGGGGTGATGTTAAATTTCCAACTCCCAGTAGTTTGGGAGCCTTTTTGGGCCCTACACAGCCCAATGGATGCATGTGAGCCCATACACGCGTCCAAAATGCGCTTGCAGGAAAAAACACATGTCTGCACGCACCCAAGGGGTAGTCTCAGACACACGCAAACCCCAAGGGCTGTATATCCCCATTGTGGTTGTCTTTTATATATGCAAGTTGGGATTGGCTGCGCGCTGTGCCCTCAGAAGTAGCGGCGGGGGCAGAAGGGGAAGCCTGCTCAGCAATGGGTGCGGCTTTGCCGCGGCAAGTTGCGCTGCGGGCTCAGCAGAAGTCAAATTGGGCTCAGCATCTGGAGACAGGGGATGAGTTTGATTGGATGGATTTGATTGGATTGGATTGGAAGGTGTTGAGATTTCATGGCAGAGGAATCACATCTCACCCGGGCCCACTCGCCTGATGCTCTCACCCCCGGGACTGTTACAACCAGGGATTCAATTCTCACTCAATTACTACCCTCTCAGTCAAGGACGGGGGGAATCTCAGGGATCTTGGGACCAACTCACTCTGAACCTGATCAAACTCACCCTGATCCTACCTACACTCACCCTGATCCTCATTGAACTTGACCAACTGAACCAACTTACCAAAAGTCATCATTTCCCAATCAACGTCTTCAGCCTTGTCCTCATCCAACCAGAATAGTCTCTCAAGCGCATCTCATTTCTTTCATTTCTTTTTCTCTTCCTTGTTATTTTCTTTGTTTCTTGTTCTTCAACCTCCCTTGACTCGCTCCTGCCTGAAATCATGCCTGGTGAGATTTCTCTTGTACTTCTCAAAACATATATATAGCTCAACAACTCACTTTACGCGCTGTTCTAGCTTGCCCTACTCTAAACTCACTTTGAACTCAAAAACCAGCCAACTAAATGATCTGTATCCACTTTAGACTCTGATAATGACTCTTGCAGTCTTGTTTTCCTGTTTGTCGTCCTCTCTTGAGTCATTTTCTATCACTCCTGATTTGTTCTAATCTTTTCTTGTCTTTTGAGTTCTCAGCTCTCAGCACAGTAATCAATACAACATCCCATCATCCTTTTACGGTTAAAAGCTGAAGGACGGATTTGATCAAGCTCAACCAAACAACTAATATTCTGCTGAGAGAGGATCCTAACTGGGCGCTATGGACGTCTTCAAACAAACCATGCTCAAGACTGCTCTCAAAACAATTCCACTACTCAGAGAGGACAATTACGGCATCTGGAGAGATAAGATGGATGCTGTTCTTGATTTCAGAGGATTTACAACTTCCATGAACGACGAGACCACCTCACTGGAAGCCTCTATGAAAGACAAGCTTAAACTTCTCATCATCTCAGAACTCGACTCCACTGCTCATGAGAAAATTGCCACGGCTGAAAACAGAAACTCGGCAAAACTCCTATGGAAGGCTTTCATTCACAAATTTGCATCATCTCAAGCATCAAACCAAGCCAGAGTGTTCAATGGCCTTCTTTATCTCTCATTCAATCCCAAAGATATCATTGAGTTCATTACAAAGGTGAAGGTGTGTCTCATGAAGATGGCTGAGGTTGGAATCAAGTTACCAGACAACATCCTAGCATACCTTATCCTCTTCAAGTTCCCAAAATCTATGGACAATTTCAAAAGGCAGATCATGCACTCAGATAAGGAACTCTCTGTTGAGTTTGTTCTGAATCACCTGACTCAACTGAACAAAGAATCAATGGCCCAATCCTCCATCTCTAACTCAAGGTCAAAGGGTGACGTTGCCCTCTTTGGAGGAAAGACTGCTTCGAACGCAACTTCAACCAAAAAACCCAACCCAAAGCAATGTGTGGAAGGTTATCACCACTCTGGTATTGAAAAGAATCACTTGGCCGGAGAGTGTTGGCATCTTCATCCGGAAGTAGAACCTGAGTGGTGGAGAGAGAATCAATCAAAGTGGAAAGCAAAAAGGAGCGGATCAAAAGGCAAGCCCAAGTCTCACTCTGCACACTACTTAGCTTTTCTCAATCTGTGGATCAAACACGGGGATCCAAATTGGCGTTTCCTGCTCAATAGCAGAGCTTTGGTTCATATGATCAAAAATAGCTGTTACTTCACCAAGAAGGAACCATACTCCAGAGATCCCATCAAGACAGGCAAGGAAGGACCAAGCTTACCAATAAAAGGAAAGGGTACCGCAATACTTCAATGGGAAAACCTCACACTTGAACTTGGCAAGGAATTCTACGTGCCGGATGTGACTATCAACCTGATAAGCGCTGGTGCCTTGAACGGAAAGGGCTGCAAGATTAGTTCAAGAGGCAGCAAATTCTTGGTCTCACACGCTGGAAGAACTGTACTGATTGGACTAATCAAGGACAATCTGTATACTCTCCCGACTCCATCTCACGGCCATGTATCCTCCTCAAAGTCTCTCTTCTCATCTATCTCCTCGATGCCAGAAGAAGCTCTACTTGAGATCCACCAAAAATATGGAAATGCCTCCCTTTCAAGACTTGCTCCTCTCATCCAACACATTCTGTCCAAAGCTAAACAAAAATTTCAGTGTGTAGATTGTTTCAAGAGCAAAATAACAAAAACATCTTTCAAACTCACTTTTACAAGATCCAATAAAGCTTTTGATCAAATACACTTGGATCTCATGGGACCTATTTGACCATCCTCCAAGTGCGGTCATAGATTCATACTCTCCTTAGTTGAAAACGCAAGGGGATACTTGGCCGCCTTCCCCATTGCTTCAAAAGATGAGATGGCCAACATTATCATCAGTCTGCTTGAAAAAGAACATCACTGTCGCAGGGTATATCCGTCCAAGGTTTGCTTCAATGGAGGAACCAAATTTGTCACCAAAAAGCTATCATCCTTTCTAGAAGAACGACACATCACTCATATTGTCTCAGAACCATATCATCCGGAGCACAATGGCTGAGCCAAGCGTGCAAATTGAACCATTATGAAATAGACCCAAGCGAACATTAAAGACGGCCGTCTGCCCCCCTCCGTGTGGTATGAAGTTGTGAAGGGATGTTGCTTGATGCTCAATCACATTCCCCTGAAAGGCGAGACGGTGACTCCTTGGGAGAAGATCCACGGTCAAGCTCTTCCTTCCACTTTCTTGAAACCCATTGGAAATCCTTGTATCTAACTCATCAACAAAAGGCAGAAATACCTCAAATTTGATTCAAAAGGGGAAGAGGGCACACTTGTAGGCTTCAATCAGCTTCTCATTTCATACCAAATTCTGACTAAAAATGGTTCTATTATATCATCTAAGCATGTCAGATTCCTGGGCATGCCTCCACCCAAAGTTTACGGACCACATTTTGACATTGACTCCATTGATTCTGAGACGGACAACTCTGACCCTGCGCCAGCTCCAAATCAAACCCCTGAAGAACATCCTAATTGTCAAGTACCATGGATTGGGTATAGAGACAGATCCAATGAATCAACAAGCTCAGACAATGATGCCAAATCAATCAGTCCATTGTCTGATGAATCAAACTTGAGCTCTCCTGCTTGTGCAGCACAAGAAATTCCTACAAAGTCCCAGGAGGCTGGTCAATCAGTTGAGCAAGCTACCACTTTGACGGGGCAAACCCTTTGGGATAGGTTGAGGTTTAAACCTCCCCAACGCTATGGGTTCTTTCATTTCTACAAGCCCAAGACTTATGAGGATTCTCTTTGCTGTGATGAACATCTAGAATGGATCAAAGCAATGGACCTTGAACTTGGATCAATCAAGGATCTCAGTGTGTGGGAAGAATATGATGGTCCTGATCCAACCAATGCGCTCAAGACCACTTGGATCTACAAAATCAAACTTGATTTCCATGGCGACCCAATTAGATATAACGCCAGGCTCTGTGTGCAAGGGTTCAATCAAGTTCAGGGTATAGATTACTCTGAGACCTTTGCGCCAACTGGTAAACCAGCGACTCTACAAATGTTGCTTCTCTATGCGCTGAAATCAAGCCAGAAGATCCGGCAATTTGACATCAAGAGCGCTTTTCTTCACTCACTGATTGACAAGGATCTAATCATCCAAACTCCAAAAGGCTCAAAAAGAAAATGTTGATTCCTCAAGTTACGGAAATCTCTTTACAGCCTTAAGCAGGCTCCCAAGAACTGGTATGAGACTCTGAAGGCTTGGTTTGGGGAAGTAGGTTTTAAAGAATCAGGATCCAACCCGTGTCTCTATCTATCTGAAGACGGCAAATCTCAAATCTTCTTCCACATGGAAAACTTAGTTCTGGTTGGAGACGGCAAGGATTCTGAAAGGAAATTTCTGAAGCTTTTTGCAGGGTCAACAGCAAAGGACCCGGAAAACATTCTGGGAATGCGGATAGAGGTAAAGGAAGATGAAATCCTTCTCAGCCAACCTAAGCATATCAAGCGCGGTCTCAAGGAATTAGGTCTGGAAGACGCAAAAACCAGCAAAACTCCACTCACTCCTAATTTGCAACTCAAACCGGCAACTGACAACGAGCATGAGCGATTTAGGGCCTTGAATGTGAACTACCAATTGGCTATTGGCTTACTCAATCACATTGCTTGCTTCTCTCCGCCTGATGTAAGTTTTTCCATTTCGAGCCTGTCAAGATTCAATGTCAAGCCAGGCATAAATCACTGGAACAAAATCAAAAAGACTTGGAAATATCTAAAAGAAACTTCTTCCATCAAGCTTTGTTTAAGGGTAAATGGCGGAGACTCCTTGACCTCAGCCTTTTCCAATGCGTCCTGGGCCAATGATCCTGACACCAGAAGATCCCAAACAGGGTACCTGTGTGCGGTTTATGATTGCGTGGTGTTGTGGAACAGCTGCAAGCAGAAAAACATCACCTACAGTTCTACAGATGCCAAGCTCAATGCTCTTGTCAACTCATTTCACGAATCCACCTGGATTTGTTCTCTCGCGTGCGAAATTTTCTCAACCAGAATCTCACCCATCGCTCTTCACATGGATAATAGTGGTTTAATGGACAAACTCAAGAAATTTGGGTCTAACTCAAAGACTCGTCATCTGGATCTCAAGACCAAAGGAATGAGGGAGGAGCTGAAGTCTGGAAACATCTCCGTCAAACTTTTCAAGTCTGATCAAATGCCGGCTGACGCTCTCACTAAGAGTTCCAATCTGGGGAGCTTAAAACGACTCCAACTATCCTTCTCCTCCATAGCTTCGGCGTGACTCCAGTTTTCTCTTCTCTTTTGCTTGTGCTCATTTCTTTTGTTTTGTTTTGCTTTCTTTTTCTACACTCTCTGAAGGGCTTCCAGGACTCCTCATCTCTCCAGGAATGGGGTGTGTTGAGATTTCATTGCAGAGGAATCACGTCTCACCCGGGGCCACTCACCTGATGCTCTCACCCCCGGGACTGTTACGACCGGGGATTCAATTCTCACTCAATTACTACCCTCTCAGTCAAGGACGGGGGGAATCTCAGGGATCTTGGGACCAACTCACTCCAAACCTGATCGAACTCACCCTGATCCTACCTACACTCACCCTGATCCTCATTGAACTTGACCAACTGAACCAACTTACCAAAAGTCATCATTTCCCAATCAACGTCTTCAGCCTTGTCCTCATCCAACCAGAATAGTCTCTCAAGCGCATCTCATTTATTTCATTTCTTTTTCTCTTCATTTTTATTTTCTTTGTTTCTTGTTCTTCAACCTCCCTCGACTCGCTCCTGCCTGAAATCATGCCTGGTGAGATTCCTCTTGTACTTCTAAAAACATATATATAGCTCAACAACTCACTTTACGCGCTGTTCTAGCTTGCCCTACTCTAACCTCACTTTTAACTCAAGAACCGGCCAACTAAATGATCTGCTTCCACTTTAGACTCTGATAATGACTCTTGCAGTCTTGTTTTCCTGTTTGTCGTCCTCTCTTGATTCATTTTCTGTCACTCCTGATTTGTTCTTATCTTTTCTTGTCTTTTGAGTTCTCAGCTCTCAGCACAGTAATCAATACAAAATCCCATCATCCTTTTAGAAGGATTGCACGTTGCAAGACATGGATTGGATTGCGCGGATATATCTTGGATATCTGGAATAGTGTGTTGGGCAGATGCCAACAGGCGCAGGGGGCTCCAAGTTGGGCGCAGCGTAAGGCCGCATCTTGAGGAGTATGAACTGGGTGGAAATAATGGAAGGCAGGCAATACGGATGGATATGGGATAAGGGTTTTAGATTATGGGATGGGAAAGATAGGGTTGAGGCTAGGGTTCTGTGCTTAGGGTTTTTATTTCATTATTCTTGCTTGTTTCTGGTTGTACTTAGGTTAGGGTTGAGGGGAGGTTACTTAAGCTGCACCCTCAAGCCGGTGAGAGCATGGATTATTGGATCATGGAGGATCATTGGTTTTTATTGGTTTTGGAAGGATCTTTTTACTCTCAATTCTCTATCTCTCAGCCAAAGGGTGAACAGTCACACTCAGGGTTTAAAGAAGCAAGGGATCAATAACTTCCAAACTTGGGAAACATCAAAGTAGAAGTCCTCTTCTAGATTCCACATCTGGGGGTCTTGCCAGGAAGTAATCTTTTGTTCCTTGTCTCTTGAAACTAACAAGCGCAATGTCCCAGTACCACCCATTGACCTTTGCCGGGTCATCTAAAGTTACCCTCACTCCCCTTCCTCCTCCTCCTCCTCCTCTGGCTTCTTGAAAGAAACCCTCATCAGCGGCGGGATACAATGTCCCTGGTTCCAACAATGGTGCAAATCACAAGCCTGTTTCTATCAGGCCGCGGGAATATCCTCACATCTGGTTCAACACTCAGGAAATTGGAAAGTTCCTCCCGCAATACAAAGGAATTGCCAACACAGAAAGTGCAATGGGTTTGGATAAGTCTTGGCTTGTCATCCTCTTCATCATGGAAAAAGAGAAGCATTTGGGATGTGGAGGAGATGGAAGGGTATGAGGAACTTGATTGTCCAAAACTGAAGGGGAAATCTTGGCACGGTGGGGAAGGCGCAAACCTTGTTTTTGGGAAAGCAACTTCAAGCAAGCCACGGCAGAAGCAAGCGCAAATGGCGGAGTCCAGAAGTTGGCGCATTTGGAGGATTATGTAGCAATGTTTGATTGGATGTATTGTTACCTGGCAAAGAACAAGGATATATCTGGGAAGATGGGCGCAATGAAGAGGGAGTTTTTGGGAGGACTCAGTCCCCCACTCTTTGGGCGGGTTCAGAGGCACTTTTATGACAACAACTTGGTGAAGAGGTTGTTGGATGGGAGCATTGCGCTTCTTCTGGATATCCTTGTAATTTGTTGCGTGGTGGAAAGCAAGTTGGACTTGGATGAACTGATGGAGGACACAGCAAGTTTGTTCCCAACGGGGCCAAAGAAGTCTGCTTCCCAGAATCCCGCGGCACCAACACAAGCTCCAGTTGCAGGCCCCTCAAAAATGGAATGCGCTCAGGCAACACCGCCAACAAGAATTCCAGAGGTTAGCAAGATGATGGAATTGATGAGGGATTTACGGATCTTTCCAATTTGAATGTTGTGCAGGTTGCGCAATCCACCTCCTCACCTTGGGGGAGCACTTCCATTTTCAAATCTGCCTTTGTTTCCGTTATGCAATTACTGCCTGGACAAGGGACATTGGTGGTAGGGGTGCAATAACATTAAAAAGGACCTCAGGGTGGGATTGGTTCAACCTGTGGGAATGGGATTCATCTTCCCAATGGGCAAGCGGATGTCCTCCAAACCTAGGAATCCAACTTTCATGGAGCAAGTGCGCGCGCAAGGACAGGAATTGGCAGTAAATGCTCAAGTTTTTCTGGGGATCTTCACTGGTCCTGGGGTATGGAAACCACTGCGCATGGAAGCAGAAGTGAGGGTGTTAGCAACTGAGAATTTGGTGGTATAAAACTCCAAACCTTGCTAGGCTGTGGCAGTTCTGTGGAGGGGAAAGGTGCTGTTTAGGCTGCCCTCCTGAGTGTTACAAAAATATTTAAATGTAACCAAGATCAACATCCAGAACCTGGTAAAAGAGGAATCAAGTATTAAAGGATAAAGATGATAGTAGTTCAGTAGCAATGGAACAGCACTATCTGAGCCAAGATTATGTGGGAAAACTTTGACAAAAGAAGCTAAAGTTTGTTTAAAGTTCAAAGAACAAAGATGTTGCATGTAAACAACGCCCACAAGCTAATAAATTTGTTTTTCAGCAGAATATTGGGGATGATCAACTCAAACCCAACCAACCTCAAGGTTCTCAATGAACCTGCCCAACTCTCTGCAATCAAGCGCTTGAAGGGTACCACATAACTGATGTTGGCTGTACAAGACAAAGCACTATGTTTAAGAAGCTCTAAAAGCAAACAGTAACTGATTTGAAGCAAGGATAACCTCAACACTTCTCAAGAAACTCAAGAGTAGGCTGGCAGAATGCAACTCCAAAAAAAAACAATAAGGGAGGTATAACACTCCAGGTCTTAAGCTTAATAAGACCTCTTCAATCAATCATGATTGGCTCCAGAAAGATGATCAAGGAGGGGTCAAGACCAGTATGGTCAGAGAAAGGGATCAAGGAGTGGTATAACACACTCAAGAATTTCAACAGACAGAATTGCCTTCAACCGGAAAGGCTATTGGTTGGTGATAAGGATCTGGCCACAGAGGGGCAAAGACTAAGAATCAATGGATCAGGGGGAAATCATAGATATACCTAGGATGAGGATGAGGATCAGATTTAAATGATAACGGGGGGGAAATATGCACACACTCCCCTCAATGATTTAGAAAAGGTAGGGGAGAGCCCCTCCTTTTATAGACAAGAGGTCTGTAGACTGTTTACAAGAGAGATTTACAGATAGAGCGGAAAAAAGAGTTTTTTTTTTTTGGGTGGGGTCATGAGAAAACAAGAAAAAATCAAAAAATCAAACAACTCAAAAAAAGAAGAATTGAATCAGGAATGACAGGAATTGGAAGACCCCAGCCCGTGCCAAGGATGGGCACAGGCAGCAAGCAAGGGGACGCGCGGACAGGCTGACGGGCCCATGCAACGGCTGAGACCTGCGGGGGAAATGGAAAAGCCGCGCGGGAGACCATTGAGCTTGGAGGTGGATCAAGGAGCTTGTCAATGAGGGCGGTGCAAAGTTTCCTTGTGCTCATTTGTTGATGGATTGGGCAGAGGATTGAATGGGGAGTGGAGATTGGTTTTATTTGCAACAATTGGGAATCGGTTTGGATTGGGAAGCGGTGGGAGTCAAATGAGGTGGCTGTGTTTGGACATGGGAGTACTACCATGGGGATGAGCAAGACCAGAGATGGAAGAATGGGAGACATTGCATTGATTGGTGAATGCATTGGTGAGATCCCAATCAGCAAAAATCAAGACTGAGAAGTGTTTGCCTAGTCTGGGGTTTCCAACAACCGCAAGCAACTCTTGCGGTCATTGGTTGATGGCGGCAAGGATGGTGAGTTGATGAGAGGATGGTGAGTGGATGAGAGGATGAAGGTGTTGTCCCAGTTGTCTTTTGGATGATTGGGACGGCATGACCAAAAAAAAGAAAATCAAGGGAAGCCAATTGGGGGTGCCAGTGCCAGATAGAAGCCTGCAAGCCAAGCTGGTCTTCATCTGAGAATTTTCCAAAAGGGTGAATAGCAGCGCAAAGCAAGGGAAAATTGAACATAGGACTGGGGGCTAGGCACCCAAGAGATGATCCTAGACGACTAGGAGAGTGTGATCTGGAAGCTTGGGAACTTGATATGGGAAACATTCCGGATCAAAAAGTTTTTTTTTTTTTTTGGATCTAAATGGAGGCTATAGAAAAGTTCATAAAAAATTTTACTTTTTCCGTACTGGCCCAGAGGTGTCCCAGATTGGGCACCACAGCGGCAGTTGAAAGGATGGATGTGGATACCAACAAACAGGTACCACTGGCAGCTTCTAAGCCAATTGCACGCGTTCCGGAAATGGATGGACGGCGGGTGAATCTGGCAGGGAAAAAGAAGGTGGTTGAAATCATGCGCAGGGTGATGGGCAATGAAACAACTATTCCCTTGACCTTGAAGGAGTGGGCGGCGGTTTCACTGTTGGTAGTGGATGATATGGTTCAAGCGCTGAAGGATTGCAGACAAAATAGGATCCCTCCAATGGTGCAGCAGGTGAAATTGGCTTGGGATGACGCGGAGCACAAGCTAGTGGGGATGAAATCAGTTTCAAATCCACTGTCTTATGTTTTTATGAAGATTTCTGTAAGGAAGGTGTGGGCACTGGTGGATAGTGGTTCTATGGTGAACCTCCTTCCATCTAGATTGGTTGATGAAATGGGATTGGTTTAGCGCAAATGTGCAATGGGGCTTTGCGCTCTGAACGAAGGGGCATGTCGTGTGGATGGGGTTGTGGAGGAGAAAGATTTTTAGGTCACAAGGTTCCGTAAACCACTTTTGTTTCTTTTGGTTGATTGCAGGGAGGCTATTTTAGGACGGCCATTCATTTTTGGGTTCCAAGTGCAAATGAGGTTTTATCCAGAGGCGGGGACGGAAGAGTTAATGGTGGAAACTTTTTCCAGCGGGCAATTCAAAACCACAATCTGCAATCAGGGGTTGGGGATATGGATGCGGGATTTGGCAAGAGAGGAGGAGGAGGACTCCAGCACAGAGTTGGTTCACAAGGGTGGTTGGGAGGAGGATTTTGATTAGTTTTCCAAGGCTACTGCACGGAGAAAGCTCTGGCTTTGTGTGGACTGTCAACCAGTGAGGAGCAGGTGGGAAGAAGGGAGGAAGCGTGGGATGCGCAAGCGCTGGAAGTAAGTTCCTTTCCTCAGTGTGCATCCCCAGGAGGTACTTGACAAAAACACCATCATTTTGCCACGCTTCTGAGCAAAGGCAAAAGCCGTGGTTTAGTTTTTACTAGGACCTATGGTAATGGATGCATGCGGATGGTGCGGTGTGATTTTGGGAAGTAGAAGCAGGTTGAACAAAATGTCTTTCCCTGGAATGAAGCAATGCTTCAGGATCTGAACGGACCACTGCAACCAATCCCTTGGTTGGGGGACCCTTGGGAATCTCCGCTGAAGGTGTCAGGATGGGTAAATCAAGCAGAGCCAATTACGGATGAGTGGGTTGCAGCCCTTAACTTTGGACCGCCAGGCTTGTTAAGAGCAGAAAAATGGGATTTGCTTACATTGGGAATTTTCCTCCAGGAAAGAGGGCTAGCTTTTGGACCTGAAGAGTGGGGACTGTTAAAGAGCAAGATAGAAGACCCTTATGTTATTCCAACGGTTCTGCACAAACCTTGGAAGATAAAGCCAATTCCAATTCTGCGGGTGGTTTGTGGGCCCTTCTTGAAGCTGGTTCACCAGTGTGTGGGGACAGGCCTTTTTGAGCGGTTGACATCTAGTTACTTGAGTCTGATAATTGCGGTGGTTAAGCAGGATGGGAAGTAATTACTGATTGTTCATGATCTGCAGCGGCTCAAATTGTTTATGAACCAAGATGTGGGACAACCTCTGCTTGTGGACAAGTTTCTGGAATCTATGGCAGGGCAAGCATGCTACGGGCTGGTGGATGTTATGGGCAGATACAATCAGTGCAAACTTGATTGGAGTTTGCATCCAATGACTGCCTATGAAACTGGGTTGGGTAGGATGCAACTGATGTGGCTGCGGCAAGGTGCAACTAACTTGGTCACGGTTTACCAAGCGCAGATGACCTGGATTCTGAAGGAGAATCTTGCGGAGGGGGTTCAGATTTTCATTGATGACATGGGAATCAAAGGCCCAAAGACAGATTGCGCATGGGAAACGCTTACAGACGCTCTGGAAATTTGCCAATTTGTCTGGGAGTATGCGCAAACACTGTAACGGATCTTGTTACAGATTGAGGAAGCGGGACTTACGGTTTCAGGGAAATATTTAGCGGTCTGCGTAACTGCACGGGAGGTTCTAGGAAATGTGGTGGCTTCCAACAGAAGGTGGATTGCAGAAAAGAAATGCAACAAAGTCCTTGAGTGGCCAACACCTAAGACTGTATTTCACATTCTCCAGTTCTTGGGATTGTGTAGCTATGTAAGGATGTTCAGAAAGAGTTTGCGGAGGTTGTTAGTCCATTGCGGGCATTGACGCGTAAGTGCACGGAATGGACCTGGGGCTCAAACTTTGATGTTGCCTGTCAGCCTCCTGGATGCCGAGACCCTTGCTATCCTTTAGCTACCAGAGGTGATAGATTAAATAATAAATATATTCTTTTATAAATGTAGCAAAAATCCGTAAAATATTTGGATTAAGCTTATTGCAAGGTTAAGTGATTTTTTTATTGTTTATTGTTTTAAATCAATATGAATAAATTGATTATTAAATATTTTTATAGAGGGGCCACAATTATATTGGGGATCTTTAACACCTCTCTTCAGGGATTTCAGTATGAAAACACGTAGTCCTGGTTACTTTGGGCTCTTTAGTTTAAAGAATATTTTACCCAAAGATAATATGTATATAACATACACCGTGGAGTGGCAGGGCCTTGTAGCCAAGCTACCACAACAGAGAAAGTATAATAAAACTTACTGGTATATTATTAAATCCTTTGGGTATCTGTTTGAGACGTGCACTGATGGGTTAAACCTGTATACTGGGGTTATAAGGTTGTTCAGCAGTTTTAATTGATATAAAGGAGGTTGAGGACGGATATTATTGATCAGAAATTGCCATAAATCACTTACTTATCTCTTATAAGTACTTGATTACCTTGGCATGGTGTCTGGATATGAATATAACTGAGTATCTGCCCATCAATATCCTCAAAAGAGCTCTTTATTTATAGCTTTTGGAGTTCCAATATGGTCCTTCTGAGAGTTTTAGGTGCTCAAAGGGACAAACACTAAGGCTAGCAGGGTAACCAGGGGGAGCCTGTCATGTGTTCCTGGTGCTATAGCACGGGGAGCATCTAATTCCTCAGGGTATGGGAATTATTCTACTTTATAATAGACATTAGGACCTGTGAATAACACTAATCTGTCCTATTTATGTATTATATAATTAATTATCCTTAGTAAATGTTCCCAGTAATTTAATAATTATATAAATAGACATTTCTACGGTCATCTTGATGTCAGGTAAGTTCTTATTATTTATTATATATCTGGAGTAAAAGTCATGATATTTATTTTAATCCTTATTTTCGAGTTCCAGTTGATTTACTAAGATAATTACTTAAAAATATAATTCATGGGAATTCATGTAATATTTTTAAATCATTAGTTTTCTTAGTATGTCACAAAGATATTGATGTCTAGAAATTCTCATAAAAGTATATTAAAGTATTTTAATATATTTTTAGAAGTTGTCATTGTCTTATTTTCGACATTCTTGGTACTTTGAATTATATTAAATAAAAAATACGTATAAGGATTATTTAAGTATTTTTTATAATGTTATGTATTTTTAGACTGTCTACTATCCACGGAACATTTATTACATATGTAGAATGTTCCCGTGTAGTTTGTAGAATTTTTATGCCGTACCTGAGCCTCTCAGGCTGCCTGTCACTCTGTCAACCCTTAGTCCTGCGGCTGCATACTTGTCAGAGGCTGGGGGCTGCGTACACAACCTGAACGGAGTGACGGGGCTGTATCTCAGCCGCGCGCGGGTGCATTGCCTGCTGCGGCTGCCTGCGGGAATTGTGACAGAACACATTTCCCCCCGTAACTCCTAAAATATACACAACACCTCAATTCTGACTAAATTTTAGGCGTGAAACCTATACGTGACAATGTGTGTGAAATATTTAATTGACCAAAAACTCAATAGTGGAGCCATAGTATTTTGGTTTTTCTTTCCTTAATTATTTAAAAATATAAGGAGTTGGATTTGAAGGGTGGGGTCAGTGAGTGACCCTACCTAATTTTGGGTGAACAATCCATTTCTGTAATAATATGTCTGGTTTTCTTACTCTTTATTAGGTTAATTGTATTATTATTATTTTTATGTTATTTTTGTTACTTTTGCAGCTTGCTCTGCAATAGTAGCAAGCTGACATTGCCTTTGACAAACTTGAGGAGATTGTTGGGCGCAATATTGTACTGTGGTACTTGGATTATGACACTGGAGGAAATAAATTGGCCATGGACTCAAGAGAGCTGGGGGCGGGGGCGGTGCTGACCCAGGAGGATGAGGGGAAAGATTTTCCGGTTCTTTAAAAGTCCATTACATCCAGGCCAATGGAGATCTGGTACTTGCAGCCAAAGTTGGAGCTTTGCAGGGTCAATAAGATTGTGCAGAGGTTGCAGCATTTGCTATGGGGGATTCACTTTGTGTTTATGGTGGATGCAGAGGCGCAGGCATGGATGATCAATTTGCCAACGCTGCCAAATGCGCCTATGACCAGGTGGGTTGCATTCCTTCAGTTGTTCTCTTTCACAGTGGTGCTTGTTCCAGGGAAGGCATTTAGAATTCCGGAAAAGCTGTCTTGGTACCCACAGGATGATCCGTACAAAGGCGCGGAACCATTGAATGTGGTGGCCCCAACAGTTAAGTTTGGGGTGATGGTAGGAGGTGTGCAACTTCTGCTCCAGCAGTCCCAAAGGTAAGCGGTCCTCAGTTTGTATTTGAGGGATCTTTGGTTTCCATATGAAACGCCAGCAAAGGTTGTTTGATGGATTTGGCGGAGGGTGGGAAATTTCTACCGGCATGAATGACAGCTATGGTGGCCAAGCGCACCGCTACTGCTTGTGGTCAGCACATTGAGGGCGGATCAGGAGGTAATTCTGGGAAGTCTTCATGACAATTTTGGCCATTGCAGCAAGCTCAAAACTTGCAAGCGGGTGCGGGCAAGTTTCTGGTGGCTAGGGGTAGTACACGCGGTACAGAAGTGTGTAAAGTTGTGCAAAGCGTGTCATAAGTGGAGCACAACGTTACCTTGAAAAGTAGGTATCCCCACTGGAGAGGACGCCTTTTTTGGGCGGGTTTCTCTGGATGTTGTGCACATCAAGGCAGTTAAGTTTGCATACCTCCTTGTTGCAAGTACAATCTGTCAGGATGGGTGGAAGCGCGGCCGCTGGTGAAGCTTTTGGCAGAAAAGGTTGGTCAGTTTTTGGAGGAAGATTGGTTTGTGCATTACAGATCACTTTGGCTGTTAACATTTGATGGGGGTGCAGAGTTCTGCAAATGGTTGGGGGAGTAGGTGCAAAGTTGCAGAGCAAAGTTTGGGCAAGTGAAGGAGTACTATGCGGGAGGCCCGGGGTTGATCAAGCGCGGTCAAAAGCCAATCAAGGAGGCAATGGTGAAGATGTGCGGCAAGGATGGAAAGCGTTGGAAGGAAACCCTTCTGGTTTTTCTTTTTGAGGATTACTTTTTGGTGAAGAGATCAACAGATTATTTGCCATACAAGCTTCTATTTGGGCAGCCACCCGTGCTGCTGATTGACATCAAGCGGGAAAATTTTCTGGGTATTGATTGGTGGAAGGTTAAGATGGCCGCAAATCTAGTCAATTCCCGCGCCAAGAAACTCCTGCAATGGGACAAGATGCTGGCGAAAGCAGCTGGAAGACTGAAGGCAATCCGCACAAAGTCCATCCACTACTGGGACAAGCGCTGCACACATAAACTCCGGGATCTTTTGAGGAAGGGGGACTTGGTTCTGCTTTACAACCAGAGCCTGGAAACTCAGTGGGGGAAGCTGTTTGCTAATCAATGGAAGGGGCCTTTCCGCATGACGTCCAAGTTCACTGGAGGTAGCTACCAGCTGGAGGAATTGGACAGAACTCCACTCAAGTGGAAGGCCAGAGCTTTGCATGTAAAACAATTCTTTGCGCAAGGCTCAACATCATTTGACTAGAGGGCTGGTTTGGATAGCCAAGGGGATGACAATGCGCATCCTTCCTCCAAGGATAAGCCCGCATGCACGCCTTGCGTCCGGCAGAGTAAACAACTGAATACTGCTGGGGACAGCAGACAAGTTGGGGGGAACAATGGATGAATAGGGGATATGACTGGATTTGGTGAGGGGGTGTTCTAGCCAGTTCACAGCTGGAATAAATAGACACCTCAGAATTTTTGTTTTCTTATTTTATTTTCTTCTCTCTGGATTGGCTTTTTGGATTATTGCTGGCTATGGATGGTTTCTGTTAGGTAGGGGAACAGTGCAAATCTGGGTCCGCCCTGCATTTCTGAAGAAAACGCATGGACAATTTCCAACAGGTGATCAGGGAACTAGGAAAGCGTGTGGCTCGGAATGGAGGTGGGTCAAAGAGTGAAGGCGCGGGCTTGGAAACGGGTTGGTGTTTAAAAAAAATCTTTTTAAGTTTTATTGGTTATCGTATAGATGGAAGGTGCAAATGGGTTTGGGCATATTCTTTTTCTGTCTATCTCTCACGGATGTGCGCGCGCGGCTGGTTTTATTTGTAATCTATCTGTTCTGTAGATGGGTACGGGGAACTGTGTGGCAGTTTGTCTGGGGCGGTACAGTTATCTTGAGCAGATACTCCTTAATATCACCGGATACTCTCAGTGGCACGGATTTCTCACTCTTACCGGTTTCTCTCAAAGTGCAGATCTTAAGTGTGGCTTATTTTTCTCTCAGGTTTCTCACAAAGCCCAAAGGCTGCTCAGGATGGCGCGGCAAAAGTACTTATCTTTGCATAGGCGCATGGAAGGATACAAGATGGAATGGAAGAAAGAAGGGACAAAGGGGGGAAAATCTACCTAAGCCTGCCAAGTCCTCATCACATACTCCGCTTCTGCGCAAGCCGCTGCAGCTAGGGATCAGAAAGCGGCCAAGACCTTGCGTTGTGCATTGGCAATGTGCGCGTAAGGAGCCGCTAGAAATTGCTGGAGGATTTGGTCCGCATCATTCACCATTGCGTCAAACCTCCCTAAGGGAAGTGCTGGAACTAGGGGGATCTCTGGGATGTTGGGAGTTGTGGCTGGAGGCGTTTCAGCCGCTGCGGGTTCTGGGGACAACTTGATCACCACGGGAGACGGCGCGCGTGGGCTTTGGTGATGACCTTGGAACCAGAGATGGTGATGGTGGCAGAGGAGATGAAGCCGGAGGAGAAGTTGGTCTTGGAGGAGTTGGAGGACACGGTGGCGGCCAAAGAGGAGCTGTCCTTAGTGTTGGTGGAGGAGGAGCCGACGGATGGTTTGGTATCCTTGGGTCCATTGCTGGCACATTCATTTGTACCCGCATGGCACACTCATGGGCGGCGTTCCGGAAGACAGCAAAGTTTGGGAAGTACTGGCGCCTAGCAGGTCCAGCCCAGAAGAACGGCAAGCCCAAGTTGTGGCTCTCATGCAATGGAGGATTTTGAGGGGTGCTTTGCAGATGGTTGGGAGGAAAGCTTGGTGGGGTCCACTCATTTGTTGAGATCTCATTGTCGCTCAAGATCACAAAGGAGTCGCAACAGGTCCTCTTTCATGGGCAACCTTGGGGGTGGTTGCGCAGCATGCCCTCTGATAGGAAGCAGCGGCTGTGGCCATCTTGGCACAGGACACATGTGCGCCAGCCCAGAAGGCTGTTCCTGCTGCAATATGTGCAGGAAATATTTGGTGAAGATTTTTGGATGAGGTATTTCTTTCTTTCTTTGGTCTGATGGAGGGTGCAGTGGTGGTATAGCGGGGTTATAGTGGGAGGCAGGTGAGATAAGGGTGGATCTCTGGGGACAGAACTCAAGTTGGGGAGGATGTGGTGGTCTTTTATAGACACAAGTCAGAATTGGCTGTGCGCTGCCCGTGCAGCAGGAGCAGGGGGCTCAGCAGGGGAAGCGCACTCAGCAATGGGTGGGGCTTTTCTGCAGCAATTTGCACTGCGGGCTCAGCAGCAGTCAAATCAGGATCAGCATCTGGAGACGCAGGATGGTCGGATTGGATGTATTGGATTGGATTTGATTGGACAGATCACGCGTGGATTGCGTGTTTCAAGATGCAGATTGGATTGCATGGACAAATCTTGGATATCTGGAATGGGGTTTTGGGCGGATGAAGAAATGCGCGGGGGGCTCCAAGTTGGGCATGGCGCAAAGCCGCCTCATGAGAAGGATAAACCAAGTGGATTTAATGGCAGGCGGGCAATATGGATGGATATGGGATAAGGTTTGTGGATTATGGGATGGAAAGGATAGGTTTGAGGCTAGTTTTCTGTGCTTAGGGGTTGTATTTCATTATTCTTGCTTGTTTCTGGTTGTACTTAGGTTAGGGTTGAGGGGGAGGTTACTTAAGCCGCACACTCAACATGGTGGTAGCATGGATCATTGGTTGTAATAGGTTTTGGAAGGATCTTTTTACTCTCAATTCTCTATCTCTCAGCAAAACAGTGAACAGTCACACTCAGGGTTCACAGATGCAAGGGATCAATAACTTCCAAACTTTGGAACCATTATGGGAGAAGTCCTCTTCTAGATTCCACACCGTAAATGGTGTATTTGGGTTGTTTACCCCCATAAACAGCAGTTTCGAGCCGTGTTTGGGGGTATTGGGCTGCCTGGGGGTTGTGCCAAACTTCTTAGCACCCCCGGACCACATTTGGGTTCCATAAACACAAATTTGGGATCCATGCTTACTATGTGGGACTTTTTTTCCAGATCTAGCAATAGTGACACTAAAGTGAAATTTAGGTGAAATCATGTAAAATTCAAGTAAAATTAAACTGAAAATAGGGAACTGTGAATAAAACATCCTGTAAAATAGATCTTTATCAACTTGGTAGTTATTCAATTGAAAGTTGGATTGAATACTGAAGTATCATTTCATTTTTTCTGCATTAATAGAACAGTGACAAGCCTTCCTATTAACAGAAATGCTCAAGGACTACATTAGTGAAATTAACAAAGCTGCAGAGAAGAAGGATTTGGGTAATGAAATATTGGAAGCCCCAAATTCATCCTCATCAAGGGCAAAAATGGAGGAAAGAGATTTTGAACAAATGGACACTACCTCTGGTGGTGAGTAACATTTTATTTTACTCTGGTCTTTCCATGATTTAATTTGATTTAAACTGATGAAGTGCATGCCATCAATATAACCATGAAACTGTAACTATGACTATGTAACTATGACAGATCCACTTCCCCAACCTCCTTTGAGAGCTTATCCTACTAGGGAAGAGGCAAAAATGAATTTTCAAACATGGGTAATGAAGGATGGTTGTGGTTTAACAGTTTCCAACTCAAAGTGTGATAAATATCTTGATTTGGCTTGTGATTGACATGTTTTATACTCTGGGCTATTTCTCACAAAACTCTCAAGGAAAAATCACACAAGAAAGGTTGGGTGCAAGTTTTTGATCCAAGCTAGTCACACAAAGGCAGATCCCTTGTGGTAAATCTCCTACAAGAATGATCAAAATAACCATGAACCATCTCCAAACCCCTCAGTGCATCCTCACCTGAGGAAAATCTCTGGGGTAGCCTGAGGCAATCTAAACAAAGGCATGAATGATGGGCTCAATACACTTCAACTCAAAAGAAAATTGAGCAAAATCAATGGTGGCAAATTTGTTTGAGACCAAACAATCTATAACACTAAGTGTAAGGTAGCACTGGCCAAACTAAAGGGGAAAAGTGTTATGAAGGTTCTCTTTGAACAACTTGTTAATTCAGTTTGGGTTAATCAAGCAATATTCAGTGCAGAGAGTTACTTGGAGGCCCTATTCTTGGCTCAACCCAAGTGATTAATGCTTTGCAAGAAATTCCATGATACAGCTATGATGGATTGTACTTATAATAAAAATAAGTACAACATACCCCTATTGCATGCTGTAGGAAATTCTTACAACAAGAAAACTTTCACAAAGGCTCTTTTTTTTAAAACAATAGAACAGTTTTAGTTCTACATTTGGTCTGTAAATGCACTTCAGGGACTAGCTTATGATCCTGAGAGAATTCCCAAAGTCTTTGGGAGGACTGTGAAAAAGATTTGATCTGTGCCTCAGAACAAATATACACTGATTCAGCTGTCAATTGAACTTCTCTAGAAACATACAAGTAAAATGTAAAGTGCGCTTGAATAATGAAGTTAAAGGGCGGCAGGGATTGATGTCTCTGTGGGCTAAGTATTGGGCCTCAAAAAGCAAGGAGGATGCCTATTTCAATGATAAAAAACTTAAAGTAAGTGCCAAATCACTGCCTCTACTTTTATTCTTCCTATTTTTGGGTTACTTACATTTTGATTTGTATATAGTGTTTTTGGTCAGAACGTGAGGATGTACTCAAGTATATGGATCATAATATCTTCCGCATCAAAGAGCCATCTTTAAAATCTAGAAATTGCAAAAAACCTGACTATGTAAAAAAACTAAAGTCTTGGGTTGAAGGGGCTCATGCTAATCTCAAAAAAATCCTTTCAAACCTGTTGGGAAACATGTTGGATGTTTGGAAAAACCTAGAGGGGACAGTTTCCAATCAAATTAAATTGGTGCAGGCTGCCCTTTAAAAATCTCAAATAAATTTTGGAATAGTTCTTCCTACTGAACTGTTACCCTTGGGATAAAATGTTTCTTTAAAAGAAATCAAACTTTTTGGGGATCAATCAGAGAGGTTAAAGCAGAACCATGATGGGAAGTGTGCACCAATTCATACCCAATGACTATGGTTTTTCCCTGTTCCCACCAAATAGGTGAACTAATAGTGTCAAGAGGATTTATTGTTCCTGAAGATTTTCATCCTCAGTGGAGGTTGGATTATGACCCTTGCATTTCTAGTTCTGTAAGTTGGCTTAAGTTGGATTTTTCAAATCACTTTTTGCTTAATGCTTTTGATTAATGCTTTTTGATAAATTCTTGTTCAATGATGATTCCCACCTGACTAAAATCATTATTCCTACTTGAATAATATTTGATCCTTTTGAATTTTTGAAGGTTGATGTTGATGTCTCAACAATTCTCAGTTACTTAAGAAGCTCAATGCAATCATCTTGAATCATTGTGATCAAGATTATCACAGGCTGTTGAAGCACTTAATGAAGGAGAAGGCCAATTATTGATCAAAGCCAATACTTGAACCTAATGTCTTGCAATTGATAAGAGGCCTTCAAAAATTGACAGATATCCAGCATGATCATTCTTTATTTTAACACATTTAACAGGAAATTAAGAAGTCAAAGAGAAGTACAAGGGCACCAAAGAAGAAAAGACAAATGATGTTAATTCGTTTCTGTTGTCAAAGGTTAATTTCTTGGTTTTAATGAACTGATTGGGAAATTTTTACAGTTCAAGTCAGGCTCTTCATCTGAATTTCATAGTTCAGTGGAAGAAACTGGAAGTTCATTGGTATTTGTGCCATTGAAATACAATGCCTTGTCAAAGGATGAAGCAAATGTAATGGAGGAGTAAAACAGAAGCTCAACTTTGGTCAGTGGTGATTCCTTTAATGAGATTAGAATTTTGGCTAACTAATTTTCGATTTTAGGAAGTAAGTTACCTTGATCAAATACCTGAGAACTTACATAAGTTCTTGGGAGTGGCTTGGGATCCAGTTGGTGATGGGAATTGTGGATTTAGATTCATTTCTAAATCACTTGCTTATGCCAACAATGGATGGTTTAAATTTTGCACTGAAATGCTTGAAAAATTGAGGAAAAATAAGGGGTGCTATTCTATGATCCTTGGCGGCAGTAAAGATGTTGAAAAGAAAAAAAAAATTGATGTTAATGAAATCAATAAAAAGATTCCCTCTTCAAAATGGCTTCCAAAGATTGACATGGGTCAAATAACAGCTGATACTTATGGAAGACCAATATGTTTAATTTCATTGGATTCATGTTTTACTTTTACTCGTTTTAAAATGGGTTTAAAAAAAATCAGCTCCTATGTTCATTTGCTTTGCTAACTATAACCAGTTTTTCCAGCTTGTACTTAAGCAAGATTTGATTTGAATCCCACCAATAGTTTCCAAACCATGTTCCATGATTTCTAAAAAAGCAGCTTGTTGGGTTGATCACCTCAAAGATCAACTTGAGTTGTATTCTATATTATAGATTAATTTCATAATTTGGGTTTGGTCTAACATGCTGATACTGTGATTATATTAACATAAAGAGTGGTCACATTTTGAACATCATTATGTTGAGTTTTTTGATTTAACACCATTATGATTAGTGTTTCAAATAGGATTTTAATGGTAAGTCATTGAAAATTGTGTTGGTGTGATCCCATCACAAGCTTAAACTGTGTTAAGCTTGTGATGGGATCAGCTTAACACAAGTTGAACTTTTGTTTTTTGGTGTTTCTACTTCAGGGCTGGTCAAAAGTCTTCTATTTTTTTTGGCACTTTTGCTTTAGAGCTGGTCAAAATACTTCTTTTATTTTTTGGCTGCTCAAAAGGCAGGTATTTGTTTTGACACTTTTACTTTAGAGCTTGTCAAAAGACTTTTTGTATTTTTTGGCCCTTTTACTATAGGGATATTCAAGTTGAACTTGAATTTTTTACCTGAATCTGAAGAAAACCACAGTGTTTTTGTATTTTATTTTTATTTATTCATTTTTACTTATTTTGATTTTATTTCTTTTTTTTTTGTAACTAAAACTTCAACCTTTTTTGATCTTTTGGGTATTTTTTATTTTTTTATTTAGTTTATATTAGTTTATTTTAGAACCTTTAGTTATTTTTTTGGCCCACCAGACTTGTAGCCATGCCACACAACTCAAATGAGTCATGTACACCGCTCATTTGAGCCATGAATTTATCATCACCCAAATAAAAATGTTATTAAAATTAATAAAATTAAAAGAATTAAAAAAATTAAAAAAATCAAAAAAATTAAAAAAATTAAAAAAATTCAAAAAATTAAAGAAATTAAAAAAATTAAAAAAATTGAAAAAATTAAAAAAATTAAAAAAATTAAAAAAAATTAAAAAAATTAAAAAAATTAAAAAAATTAAAAAAATTGAAAAAATTGAAAAAATTAAAAAAATTAAAAAAATTAAAAAAATTAAAAAAATTAAAAAAATTAAAAAAATTGAAAAAATTAAAACAATTAAAAAAATTAAAAAAATTAAAAAAATTAAAAAAATTAAAAAAATTAAAAAAATTAAAAAAATTAAAAAAAATTAAAAAAATTAAAAAAATTAAAAAAATTAAAAAAATTAAAAAAATTAAAAAAATTAAAAAAATTAAAAAAATTAAAAAAATTAAAAAAATTAAAAAAATTAAAAAAATTAAAAAAATTAAAAAAATTAAAAAAATTAAAAAAATTAAAAAAATTAAAAAAATTAAAAAAATTAAAAAAATTAAAAAAATCAAAAAAATTAAAAAAATTAAAAAAATTAAAAAAATTAAAAAAATTAAAAAAATTAAAAAAATTAAAAAAATTAAAAAAATTAAAAAAATTAAAAAAATTAAAAAAATTAAAAAAATTAAAAAAATTAAAAAAATTAAAAAAATTAAAAAAATTAAAAAAATTAAAAAAATTAAAAAAATTAAAAAAATTAAAAAAATTAAAAAAATTAAAAAAATTAAAAAAATTAAAAAAATTAAAAAAATTAAAAAAATTAAAAAAATTAAAAAAATTGAAAAAATTGAAAAAATGAGAAAAAATTAAAAAAATATAAAAGATTGAAAAAATGAAAAGAATTGAAAGAATTAAAAAAATAATAAAATAATAAAAATAATAAAAATAATAAAAATAATAAAAATAATAAAAATAATAAAAATAATAAAAATAATAAAAATAATAAAAATAATAAAAATAATAAAAATAATAAAAATAATAAAAATAATAAAAATAATAAAAAATAAAAGAATTTTGATGATAAATTCACAACTCCCAGTTGTGTGGGAGTTGTCTGGGGCCCTAAACTGCACAATGGACGCGCGGGGGACCATACATGCATCCAAAGCGCGGGTGCAGGCCAAAACATGTGTTTACAGTGGTAAGTTTGATTTTCTTATTGTTCAAAAAAATTTGTGATTAATGCTTTTTGAGTGATGATTCCTACTTTAGGAATATTTTATCCTTTTGAATTTTGAAAGGTTTGCGTGGATTAAATTCCAATCAATTCTCAGTTACATGAGAAGCTCAAAGCATTTATCTTAGGATACCCTGAAGCAGAACTTTGCGGGCTGTTGAAGCACTTGATTCAGGAGACCCCAAATTATCAATTAAAGAAAAGACCTGAACCTAAAGTCCTGCAATCAAGCTGAGGATGTCCACAATTTACTGATACCCGCACATATCCTTCTTGATTCAAGCACTTTGGAAAGCAAATTAAGTTGGAAAAGAGAATTATAGGGGCACAAAATAAGAAAGGACAAAAGATTGTCAGTATCTGATTTTGTGGAATTTTCATTTTTTTGCTTTAATGAACTGATGATGATATGATGATAATTGTTATTCAAAGTTTCCAGGATCAGAATCTGAATTTCATAGTTCAGAGGAAGTGACTGAAATTGAATCAGCTTCAATTAATTTGAAATCTGATTCCTCTTCAGAGGATGAAGCTGTGCAGGAAGGATCAACCAGAAGCTCATCTTTGGTAATTATTTATTTCATTATTTAATTGTATTGGAATTTTGGCTGATTGAGTTTTTATTATAGAAACCCGAATTGAAACACCTCAATCAAATACCTGAGAAATTAAATAAGTCCTTGGGTGAGTTTTGGGATTCAATTGGTGAATTGAATTGCAGGTTTACATTCCTGGATAAATTTCTTGAATATGATGAACATGGTTGGTTTAAAGTGAAAAAAGAAATGATTGAAACATTGGAGAAATATAAAGCATGCTACATTAAGATTCTTGGTGGTGCAAAAAAGGTAGGAAATATTTAACAAAGAGTTCATGTTGAAGACATCAATGCAAAGAATTCTTTTTCAAAAGGGCTGGATAAGTTAGATATGGGCCAAATAATAGCAGACAGATATGCCATACCTACATTTTTCATTTCATTGGAGTCATGCTAATCTTATATTCCAATGAAAAAAGGTGTTACAGATCAATCAGATTCTATTTATATTTCTGTTGTCAACAATAACCAATGGGTTATATTATTATTTGAGGGAGAAATGATTCCAATCCTTCCCATTGTACTAAAGCCCTCTGCTTTCATTTCAAAGAAAGGTTCTAGTTGGGTTGATCACCTCAAAGATCAACTGCATGTGCATTCTAGATTATAGACCCCAATTATAGAGATTGTTTCATCATTGGGTTTCTGTGTGGCCCTTCATTCTGATGCAGATAACTTTTAATTCTATTAATATAAAGGTTTATCACATTTTGAACCTTATGATATTGAGTGTTTTGAGTTAAAATAATTATGATGAGTGTTTTGAATGAAATTTTATTGGTTAGTCAGTTCAACTTGCATTGGGCTGATCCCATCATAACGAGTATTTTTATTTCTTGTGATGAGATCAGCTTAACACACATGAACTTTAAAAAATAAAAAAAAAATAAAAAAAATAAAAAAATAAAAATAAAATAGAACAAATAGAACAAATAAAAAAAGATAAAAAAATTGAAAAAATTAAAAAAATTGAAAAAATTGAAAATAAAAATAAAAAAATTCAGAAAATTAAAAAAATTAAAAAAATTAAAAAAATTAAAAAAATTAAAAAAATTAAAAAAATCAAAAAAATTAAAAAAATTAAAAAAATTAAAAAAATTAAAAAAATTAAAAAAATTAAAAAAATTAAAAAAATTAAAAAAATTAAAAAAATTAAAAAAATTAAAAAAATTAAAAAAATTAAAAAAATTAAAAAAATTAAAAAAATTAAAAAAATTAAAAAAATTAAAAAAATTAAAAAAATTAAAAAAAATAGAAAAAATGAAAAAAATTAAAAAAATTAAAAAAATTAAAAAAAATAAAAAAAATAAAAAAAATAAAAAAAATAAAAAAAATTAAAAAAATTAAAAAAATTAAAAAAATAAAAAAAAATTAAAAAAATTAAAAAAAATTAAAAAAATTAAAAAAATTAAAAAAATTAAAAAAATTAAAAAATTAAAAATTAAAAAAAATTAAAAAAATTAAAAAAATTAAAAAAATTAAAAAAATTAAAACAATTAAAAAAATTAAAAATAAAAAAAATTAAAAAAATTAAAAAAAATTTAAAAAATTAAAAAAAATTAAAAAAATTAAAAAAAATTAAAAAATTAAAAAAAATAAAAAAAATAAAAAAAATAAATAAAAAATAAAAAAAATAAAAAAAATAAAAAAAAATAAAAAAAAAATAAAAAAAATAAAAAAAATAAAAAAAAATAAAAAAAATAAAGAAATAAAGAAATAAAGAAATAAAAAAAATTAAAAAAAATTAAAAAAAATTAAAAAATAAAAAAAATAAACTTATAAAAAAATAAAAAAAAATAAAAAAATAAAAAAGGGTGATGATAAATTCACGGCTAAAACAGTGTGGTAGTTGTTTAGGGCCCTAAATGGCTTAAATGAGCCGTGGAGGCCGGTATTAGTGGGGAGTAAGGGAGAGGGGGTGAGGGGGGTGGGGAAAGGGTGATGAGCAGGAGGGGGGGGAGCTCACCTGAGGAAAGATGCAAGGAAGTGGGGGGTGCCTAAAGGTGGGTGGAGAGTTAGATCAGCATCCAATGATGGGGAGTATGGAGAGGAGGATTAGGAGGAGGGTTAAGAGCTTACCAGGGGGGGGAGTGGTGGGTGAGGTGAAGGCAATGGGTGAGGTGGAGGTGGAGGTGAGGTGGAGGCAATGGGTGAGGTGGAGGTGGAGGGTGAGGTGGAGGTGATGGGTGAGGTGGAGGTGGAGGGTGAGGTGGAGAGTGGACTGGTGGTGGCTGAGGAGAAGATTGGACCAGTTGTGTGGTGGGGAAATGTGGGTGGTTTGGAAGTTTTGGTTCTGTTTTTGTCTGAGTCCGCCAAAAAAAAAAAAAAAAAAAAAAAAAAAAAAAAAAAAAAAAAAAAAAAAAAAAAAAAAAAAAAAAAAAAAAAAAAAAGTCTGCCTTGGATGATTGGTTGAACAACTAAAACCAAAAAAGATATTTCACCTATTTAAAAATCAAATGCCATAAAACAAAGTGAGCAAGTGTGAGGGGTAGAATCTGCTCTCTCATGGCCAAAGATGAGTTAGAACATGAGATGGGGATGACTTGGGGACAATCAGGAATATCTTCTTCAAATGTTGTTCCATTCATCCTTCATGTCAGCAAGAAGGTTGTGAAGGATTACACAAGTGATAATCCAGCTGATGAGGATCTTAATTTCCTTCAAATTTTGAAGCTGGTTTTGCATCTTCCTTAAGCTGGCCCGTCTTCCTTTCAGGATTCCTATGGCATGCACAATTCAAACTCATGATTGGGCAAGATGATAGTTGAAATTGGTTTTTCCTTCATCATTGGCCAAAACATTTGAAACATTCAGTATGCTGGAACTACATATTTCCCACTAGCATAAGCCAAATTGGCCAGAAGGTATTGATCTTGGTCAAACTAGTTCTCTTGTTGTTGGGCAATCCGCATCCAATTGAAAACATATGAATCATCACAAGAACGCGGAAGGCCAGCGCGGAGGGATATGAACTTCTTGTTGTAATTGCAAACAGGTTGTAGGTCCACATAGTTCCCAAACAAAGAGATTGAATTTATTTGGTCAGTGTGTGATCCAAATTTTTATCAAAGTCATTGGAAAAGAATGAATCAATTGCCTCTTTTTCCAATCAAAATAGTGGTTGCCATCTAGCTTGCGTTTTTGAATCAAGGGGATGGTGGTTCCTTCAACAAAACCAACTCAACCGGGAAAGCCTTCAGTCTCCATTACTTGAGATATCTCCTGGTTTTGTTATTTGGTTGGCCAAGAAAGGACTGAGAAATGGAAAGATAGGATAGAAATCATGAATATTTTTGTGTATGAGTCAATGGTTCCATAACCAACTGATAATAGATTTTCTAATCAACAAATTTCTGCTCCATTTCCATTTGATCCCAATCAAAAAAGAGCAACAGCCTGTTGGATAGCTGGATTGCGTTGAGGAGTCAGAGAATTTTTCTGGAAGATGTGGTGGTCTTCAATCATCTCCAAAAGGTTCATGAATGAAGGCAATAGAGTTTGAAACAGTTTCTGGAAGCTTAAGTAGGGAGGAGATGAAGCTTTTGCCTTTCATACATAGGGTTGTGGAGATTTTGTCTTCTTGGAACCATGTATTTCTTTTGTAATAGAGAATTCAAAGCCAAAAAAGTTGATTCCGAATTGGAGTCTGGATCAGAGTCTGAATGGAGTCAAATAGTAACAATAGTTCAGTCAGCTTTTTTACATTTTCAACTTGCTTCCAGGAAGTTTGATTGGAAATGTTGAGAAGCATGGCAATGTGATGTTGGGTGATGAGATGATGATTGGATTTGTGTGAAAATGGAGATGTGAAGCAAGAGATGTGAACTGATGGAGATGTTAATGGATGGAGATGTGAAGCAATGGAGATGTGAATCAATGGAGATGAGATGTGAGTGATGTGATGGAGACGGGATTGGTATGGATTTGTTGAGGTTAAGGTGTGGATGGGTGTTTTTCATGCAATGGATGGTGGATGGATGAAAATGCTGGGTTTGATGTTTGAAAACCGCAATTTTGAAATACACCAGTCAGGGGGTATGCGTATTTCAGAAACCTGCAATTAAAAACGGCAGGTTTCTTCAAAAAAAATTGTGGTTTTGTAATGGCGGGTTTGTTAAATTTGATACGCCCTAATAAAATAAAAAATAAAAACCAATCAAAATAATTAAAAAAAAGTGTCAGGTTTTCAATGTTGCAGAGCAATCTGAAAAAGTAACAAACCAAGATAAATAATAAAAACACATTTAAGGAGTAGAAAATATCAAAATATTTTTTCAGATTTAGGTTTTAAATCTAAATTAAGGTAGATTCACTCACCGAATCCTAATTTTTTAAATAATTACTGAAAGATTAGAGTAAACATGGCTATGGAATTGTGGCCATTTTAATTTTTCACATGAAGCCTCATGTATAGGTTTCACCATAAAAATGAATTCAGAATTTGAGAATTCTGTGTATTTGAGAAGTTACGTGCAGAAAGGTTTCCTTTCACAATTCCCGCATGCAGCTGCGGCAGCTGAGATTCCCGTGCGGCTGAAAAACCACTCTTCCACCCTGTCTACAAAGACTGACAGTTAGGTACATAGTCCTGGGAACTTGACTAACACACAGCTGTGGGACCATGGACTGACTTTGCATCTGGAAGCTTGAGATATGAAGTACTGCCTAGAGTTGTTACTACTTAGACCGGGATAAACCAAATATGTAATAAATGTCCCTGCTAGTAGAAATTAGTTAAAAAATACATAAAATACCTTAAAATGACTTAAAAAATCAGTTTAGATATTTTTACAAAATAAATTAAGTAAATATGAGAATTTCAAAAAATAGATAACAAAAGATTGAGAGACCTTAAAAAACTACCTCAAAGTGACAAACATGAGAATGTTTAGACATCAGAAAATCTGTGACATTCTAAGGGAAATGGATATGTCAAAATATCATACAAGTTCCCATATTATATATTTTTAATTAATTATTTAACTAAATAAGAAGAACATCAAAAATTAAAACCAAAACCATTATTATTCTCTTTTTCCCATATAATAATACATAATAAAAGATTATTTTACAGCAAACCCTCTGTTGAAAGGTCTATTATGTAGACATGTTAAAATTGTGTGAACATCCACAGGGAATAAGTAACAAATAAATTTCATGTGGATAAATAAGGCATCATTCACATAGCAAGCACTCAATCAAATAGTAGAACATTTCCATTGCCCCGTGGAATTGGAAGCTACCCATTGTGGATACTCCTTTGGGATTGGGTAAATTTTAGCAAATAGCTTTCTGGCAGTCACTTGAGGGGGAATATAGTACTCCAACTATTTATAAGATACATGACTACTAAGGTTGCTTTTAAATTTTCTGCCCCTCTAAGTAATATATTAATCTCACAACAATAAAAGACAAGAGATTTGTGGCTGATTTTGAGAAATAGTTGCTACTATAGTAGTCTCTATCAGACCTAGGATTGAATGTTTCAAGCTTGATAAGGAAGGAGTGGTGGAACCAATGGGTGACTTGGAGGATAGAAGTTGAGTAAGGGAAGAATCCTTTATCCAGTCTTAATCCTTTATTTATTTTATCTTTTTTTATTGGTTACTTATTGACACTCCTTTGACGTTACAGGTGATGACTGAATGAGGTTGAAATGGTTGAGACTATACTTGAAAACTGATGATGAATGGTTGATGATGATTGATGATTATGATTATGGATGAGGTAGGTGATGATGATGTTTGGTGATGGATGAGGTAGGTGATAATGATGTTTGATGATTGATGAGGTAGGTGGATGATGATGGTTTATGATGATGATGAATGATGATGGATGATGATGGATGATGATGATGATGGGTGATGGTGATGATGATGATGATGATGGGTGCTGGTGATTATGATGGATGATGGTGATGATGAATTATGATGAATTATGATGATGATGGATGATGAAAATGATGGTTGGTGATGGTTGATGATTATGGTGATGATTAATGATGGTCAAGGTAGTTGATGATGAGGTTTCAATATTTTTTATAAGGTTTTAATATCTTTTAAAGGGTTTAATATCTTTAATAAGGGTTTAATATTTTATATTAGGGGTCAATACCCTTTATAAGGGTGGCCACCCCATTCTGGGTGCCTGGGGGGATGTGGGGTAAATGGCTGGAGAGAGGTCCTCTATTTATGGACATCAGGGGGGGCTGCCACCTGGTGGCTGACTTGAGGTTGTGGGTTGTTTGTTTGGTTCTGCAGGAAGTGTCCTGCATATATTTCTTTTGTAATGCATCTGCCTGCTTGCATGTATTGCTGTGTACATATGAGGTGATTTGTTTGGTTCTTCATGCATTGCCTTGCATATATTTATTCTGTATATAATGGTGAGAAGTTTGAGTGGTGTATGGGTTTAATTTATGTGGTATGTACTTAAATTCTTCCAGAGTATGTCCATATTTTTTTCACTGGGATGTGACACCTGATTGTGCAGTATCTTCTAATCCATGAGAGATAGAGGGTTACTTTGGCTGGGTGACTATAATTTATTTTTGGTCTAGAATCTATTTTTAAGGTTATTTTGAGGATTAGAGCAGTCCTCCTACAGGAAAAGTGAATCTTATGGCTATAGGTTAGGTTTTGGTTCATCACACCGTGTTACATTACCTAGAGAACATGCAGGGCTACCACTTGTTACCCTGCTAGCCTTAGAAACTGTCCCCTTGGGCCCCTTTATCCCTCAGAGGGACAGAAGTTGGCCCCAAAAATATATAAGTAAATGAACCTTTTTGAGGTTATTGATGCCCCAGACCCAGTTATTTATAAATCCAGACACCATTCCAAAGTGATCAAATACTTTTAAGAGATAATTAATTGATTTATGGCTTTATTCTGATGAATATTATTGGTCCCGACCCTATTTTTATCAATTTGTGCCTCTGAACAACCTTCAACCTCAGTCACAGCTTTAAACCCATCAGTAAATGTCTCAAACAGGTACCCAAAGGATTAAATACTATAAAACCAATTTTGTTATCCTTTTTCTGTGTTTGCAGCTTGCTCACAAAGCCCTGCCACTCCAACATATATTATATATGTATATTATCATTGGGAAATAAATAATTTATGAATATGAATTAAAGGTAAAAAAGTAACCAGGTACACGCATCTCAAAGTTAATTTCCCAAAAAAGAAGTGTTAAAGATCCACAATATAGCAATTTGGCCCCTCTCTTTATTTATTTAAAAATTTATTTATCAATAATTCATCATAAATAACCAAAACACCTCACCTTGGATTTGATTCATCCATATATTTAAGGATTATTTCTGCATCTGTTTAATAATATATTTATTATTTAATCTATCACCTCTGGTAGATAAAATGTAGCAAGGACCTTGGATTCCAGGAGGCTGTTAAAAATAAAAAAACAGTAAAACAAAATGGAGAAAAAATTGGAAAAAAGGGGGAGAGAGAGATAAAACATCATTTTCCTTGCAAAAAGTGAGATTGAGCCAGTGGAATATAAATAACTTTGTAACAAACATGAAAAAACATAAAAATATTCCAAATGTACCTGCTAAATGCTGGGGATTCAAAAATTTTCAAAAAAGGCAGTGATAAATTCACAACCCCGGGTTTTGAATGGGCATGAAATGCTTCTGGGGTTTGCACATGTTCTTCAAGACTCATTTTGGGCAAACTAGCCCCAGATGTGCAATTCTAGGGGGTAATTGGGGGTGCTTTGGCCTCCCTGGAACATGTTTGAGTTCCTCAAACCCCAATTTGGGTATTTTGAATATTTTTTGGGACTATTGGACCACAAAAAGAAATTGGTTAAACATTCTGCCTATTGGAAAGAGCAGAGACCATAAAAAAGAATCACCTGTTGGATAATTTTATTTTTCTCAACCCAAAAGTGAGTATTCTTTGTAGTTGTTTAAAAATTTGTTTTGAATAATGAAGTTAATTGAGATTTTCACGGATTATGGGAACAGTGGTAAACCCAAGCACCCCTGGCTTCAACATGGCTGTGTTGAAGGATATAATTTATATTGCTGTTAACAAATCTGTCGCATAAGCTAGGTATTTTGGAAATAAAATATTGAAAGCCCCAATTGCATCATCATTTAGGGTTATAATTGAGGAAAATAATGTTTCAAAAATGGAATTGACTGGTGGTGGTGTGCAAAATTCAATATGAAATTTGATTTATTTAATTCAATGGAAACTGATGTAAATATGGAGGATGTAAGTTTGTAAATAAGAGGCTCCAGAAACCATTGACCCTCCTCCTTTGAGATGCTTTCCTAGTAGGGAAAAAGCCAAATATTCTTTCCAAAAATGGGCATGCATGCATGGATACACTTTGACAAAATTCAATTAAAAGAGAGAGAAATATTTCAACCTAGAATGCAACTGACATGGAAGATATTTGGGGCCATTTCTCACCAAACAGCAAAGGAAAATTCACACAAGGAAGGTTTGGCGTCAATTCATGATCAATGCAAGTTGGAAAGTATCAGATACCACATGGAACCTCTCCATTAGAAATTATAAATATAATCATGAACCATCTTCAAACCTCTCAGCGCATCCTCACCTGAGAAGAATTTCTGATGTTTCCTTAGATAAACTTATGGAATGCATGCAAGGTGTTCTCAATACAATTCAACTAAAAAAAAAATTGAGCAAGATTGATGGTGGAGCAAATTTTGAAAATAGAAAAATATATTAAACTAAGCGCAAGTTCAAAGCAGCAGAACTCAAGGGTAAGAGTGTCATGCATGTGCTATGTAAAAAACTTCAAGATACTCATGAGGTTTCCAGTTCAAAATTCAGTGGAGAGGGTCACCTAGAGGCCCTGTTCTGGGCTTATCCTGGGTCTACAAAAATTTGTAAAAATGCCTTAATATTTCTTTTTTTGATTGTACTTATAAAACAGATAGGTACAACATACCCCTATTGCATTTTTTAGGAATGAATGCCAACATGAAAAACTTTACAAAGGATTTTTTTTATGACAAAAGAAAAATATGAGTTGTACAGTGGGGTGTTGAATGCAAAGGAGTTGGCTTATGATCCAGAGAGGCTTCTAAAATTCTTTCTAATGGAATTTGAAGAAGTGCCAATTTGTGCTATTAAAAAAAGTTCCCTCCGTCATCCAGAAAGTTTTTATCTTGGCCCTTGTCTAAAAATATTCAAAAAAAATTCCAAGTTTGCTTCATTAATGATTATGAAGGATGGAAAATTTTTTGATTTCTCTGTGGGAACATTATGGGGTGTAAAAATAAAAAAAGCTTGGATTGATTGATTGAAGTTGATGGCTGATCCAGAGCTTCAAAGTGAATGGATGGGATGAGCCTAATTTTCAATTACAAGGCTCATCCTCATCTCACTCCCTTGCCAAAAGAGTCAGAGACTGGTTTTTGGGATGATACTATTTAAGGCAAACCAATTGAAAGAAATATAGATGGCTCAGGTTGAGCAAAAGATTGTAACTGTGTAAAAATTCAAAGAGCTTAATCTCTAATGAAGTAAAATTTAATGAGAAAAGAATGAAAGGAGCTTATAACATCAAGAATAACAGACCTGTGGACAGGAGGAAAAGGACACTCCATTTGATGTTTTGGCTGAACAGATGATCAGTTCCACTTGAGATAAATGGTGTTTAAATAGACTAAATACACAATAGGCTAACAAGTGGTTGAGTACAAAATGAATAGGCAAAATTAGCATAAGCAGTTTAAGTGACATGGTAAGTGAAGTTCTATGACTAAACAATCTGATAGCTACAACTAAACAGTCTGGTAATCACAATACTACAGCAAAGCCAAGTTATATTTTGTTTGTTGCTTTATTGCTTTAAGGTTAACAAAAATAAGATCAAATAAATCCAATCAATGATACTCTGAACTTTAGTGAAAGTCACATATATAAAAAATCAAATTCTAACATGGGGCCTCAAAACCAAGGGGGAGGCAGAATTCAATGATGCAGAACTCAGATTAGGCCTATTTATTTCTTCTTCTTTTCATCTCTTCTATGAGTTCTTATATTGAAAATTTTATACGGTTTTTCTTGAAAGACTGTGAGTATGTGCTTGAGTATATGGAAAATAAAAATTTTCCTATCAAAGAGACATGCATAACTGCATGGTCTTGTGTCAACCCTGACTTTTGAAATCAAACAAAATCTTGGGTAGAAGGGGCCCATGCTACTTCAAAAAAATTACTTTCAATTTCATTGGGGAACATTATGGATGTGTGGAAACACCTTTATGGAAAAATTGATGGCCAAATCAAATCAATGCATGCATTGGTTTAATACTCTTGAATAAAGTTAGAAAAATTTTCTCCAACAGAACTGTTACCTTTGGGATTCAAATTATGAATTGAGGCCTATCAACTCATTTGGGAACAATTCAAGAAGTTAGAGCATCATAATTATGGCAAAGTCTGCACCAAGTAACATTCCAATACAATTTGATTTCCCTTCTCCCACACCTTGGTTAAAATACTACCATCAAGAGGAGGGTTTGTGCCGGGGCATATTCATGTTCAGTGGAGGTTAGACTATAACCCTTCCAGTTCACTAAGTTGTAATTTTGATTGTTTGGATTTATTTTTGATGAAGTATATTTAATCGATGATTCCTATTTGATTGATGATTCCTGAATTTATTTAATAATGATTGATGCTTTTGCTTTTTGAAAGTTTGAAACTGATCTAGCACTGAAATATTATTAATTGTTTGATAATATCAGTTCAATTGTTATGGAGAAAACAGAAGAATTTAAAGTGGGACTTTTCAATTCCCTAGTCAAGAATGCAACAAATTCCGTTTATGAGCCAATTCTTTAGCCAAATTTCTTATGGTATGGCTGTGATTTACCCATAATGAAAGAAGCCTGGCGGGAAATTTCAAGATTTGATCATTTTGAAAAGGAACTTGATACGGAAATCTGGGTTAGAAGGGCACCAAAAAGACCAAAAATGTTTTTTTTTGAGAAGTGTCCCTTTTGATGGTTTAATGAGCTGATATTGATATGATGTTTAAATTCCAATTTCTCAGGCTCATCATCAGAATTTTGAAGTTTGGGGCAATACATGGAAAATGAATTAGCCTCACTTCATTTTGAAGTGGAATGCTCTTCTGAGGGAGAAGATGTGCAGGAGAAGTCAACCAGAAGCTCATCTTTGGTGAGTATTGATCTGATTAATGTGATTTGAATTTTTTCTAAGTGAGATTTTATTTTAGGAAGCAAAATTTGATTAATTAAATCAAATAAATGAGAACTTACATAATTTCTTGGGTGAGGTTTGGGATCCTGTTGGTGTGGCCAATTGTGGATTTAGATTAATTTCTCAATCACTTGGGTAAGATTAAAATGGATGGTTTGAATTCCAAAGGGAAATTATAGAAAAATTTAGGAAACATAAGGGCTATATGCCATTCTTCCACTTTTGCCTATCTGGAAAATTCATACCCTTCTTAAAGATATTTTGAACTGAATTTTCTCCATCTCAAGTGATGCCTTAAATGCAATTATCTGTTGTTCTTCTTGAACAACTTCTTCAATGTTATCAACAACTGAACAATGTGCCTTCCATTCACCATATCTTTCAGTCTTTCTCTTATTCCTCTGACTATTATTTTCTGGTTCTGTGACCAAATACCTCCCTTTTGGTTTCTCAATCCCTTCTGGATTTCTATGCACAATGTGATTTTCTTCTGATGTTCCAATATATTCTGGTCCCTTATGCACATTTCTTACTTCTTCTGACTTGGTTTTTTCAGATGTTCAATTGGGAGAAGGACAAAACCATTATGGTTTTTCTTGAAGGGAAACACTTCTTCTTCAAATCTAACATCCCTTTTCCTCATAATATTCCTGTATTCAATTTCATACAGTCTATAGCAGGTACTCATATGATCATAACCTACTAGAACTCCTTTTCCTCATCTGGAATCCAATTTTACAGAGTTACCATAATGATGCACACTTTAATAGGCTGGACATCCTATTACCCTTGACTTCTTAGTATTTGGAGCTTTATCCATAATCCTCTCATATGGGCATCCTTTGCCTTATTCAATAATTTCATTTAAATAACTAACTGTGGAGAGTATTTCAGCCCACAAAAAATTGGGCAATTTTCAATCTATCATGATGGTCCTGACTCTATCCATAAGATTTCTATTCATTCTTTCCAAAATTCCATTGTTCTGTGGTGTATGAGGGGTGGTTTTTATATGCTCTATTCCAAAAAGTTTCAGAATATCCTCAAATTCTTTTCCTAAGAATTCACCTCCTCTGTCAGTTATAAATTTTCTTGGTTTCTTTAAGAATCCTTGTCTTTCCCATTTTTTAAACAAATAATTTACCTCAGCAGCTGTATCTGATTCATTTATGATGGGTTTCACCATGGAAAAATTTCTAGAAGTTTCTACTAGATTGATGAAGTACTTTGAACCTCCCAAAGGCATTGGGTTGAATTTTCCATCCAAATCAATTGAGAATTCTTCTCCTACTACTTCTGTTCTTTCTCTCTTCTTTGGGAACTTTTTTCTGGTCATCTTTCCTAGTTTAAAACTTTCACATTTCTCATCAGTTCCTTTGTGGCCATACCTTCTGTTTACCACAGATTAGTAAACACTTATCCCTTCCATATGAAGGTTTTCCTCTGATAACTTTGACTTGACTATGCCATCAAACACCATTTTTTTGTCATTCTTAACTTGAAACTTATCACCTAAGTTCTCAATCTGACAACCTTTGTTCAATAAATAACTCAGAGACAACACCTTATATGGTAAATCAGGAACAAAAAAAACTTCTTTCAATTGAACAGGTCCATAATTCTCTGTTTCAAGTTGAACACAACCTTTCCCTTGGAGTTTTATGCTTCTACCTTTTTAACCAATATTTAGATAAAAACTGATGAAAATAGTCTTTCTTTGTGAGCATATGATCAGTACAGCCAGAATCCACTAGTACTCCACTAGTACTCCACTTGATCCTCTATCTTTATTGTAAAATAGCCCACATGTCAGATGTTTCTGTTGACTATCATTGGTGAAATGGTGAATCACATCAGCAAGGTACCCTTCTTCATTATCAACAAATGGATAATTGGTCAAATCTGCTTCATTTCTGTTACTGGGTTCTCTTTTGAACCCTGCTTGTTCTTCCACGAAGGGTTCAGGATAAAAAAGGTCTTCAATTTTTGATCTTTTTGCCATAAGACTAGTTACTTCCTCTTCTTCAGCCTTTGTGGAATTAAAATTTATTTTTTTTGATTCAAACCCTTTAGAAGAATTCACTTGACCAGACTTAAATTAATTGGCAATATTGCCAATCTTGTTACACTTGTAACACTTTACATTCTTTTTATTGAATGTATTTTTACCTAAATTATTGGCAAAAATGTCAGCCGCCTGGATGCCAAGTTCCTTGCTACCTTTTAGCTACCAGAGGTGATATAATAAATAATCAATATATTGTTATAAAGATGCAGCAATAATCCATAAGATATTTGGATAAAGAAAATGCAAGGTGAAATGGTTTGGATATTAATGCTTATAATTAATCAACATCAATAAATTGATTATGACATAAATTAAAAGAGGTGCTAAAATAATATTGGGGATCGTTAACACTCTTCTTCAGGGAATTCACTTTGAAAACATGTAGGCCTGGTTGCTTTTTAACCTTTAATATGTATTTTTAAAGGGGGATATTTCCCAAAGATAATATATATATAAAATATATTTTGGAGTTGCAGTGCTTTGTGAACAAGCTGCCACAACATGAAAAGGACAATAAAATCACTGGTATATTATTGAAGCCTTTGGGTACCTGTTTGGGACTTGTGATGGTGGGTTTAAACCTGTGACTGTGTTTGAAGGTTGTTCAGAAGAATAAATTGATATAAATGGGTTTGGGACGGATAATATTAATCAGACTAAAACCTTAAATCACTTCCTTATCTCTTTTTTAAGTACTTGATCACTTTAGCACGGTGTCTGGATATATAATTAACTGGTTCTGGGGTCTCAATAAACTCAAAAAGGGTCCTTTATTTATATCTTTTTGTGTCCAATTACTGTCCTTCTAAGGTCTATAGGGGCTGAAAGGGATGGGTGCTAAGCCTAGAAGGATAACCAGTGTTACTCCATCACATTTCTTTTGGTGCTATACAATGGGTAGTTTCTAGTTTCACCGGGTAATGGATGTTGGAGTACTTGTATCTCCTTATTTTCTGTTCTTTCCAAATTTCCTTTTTTTATTTCCATTTTATTTCTATCATTTCATTCTTCATTCCATTCTGTTTAGATCATTTCATTTCATCTATAAAGTCTCCTTTTATTTTAATTCATCAGTCTGCTTCTCACATCTATGTGGCGCGCTCTCCTACTTGTCATGTCACACTGTTTGTGACACCCATCAAATTTGCCTATACCTGAGGACAGAATGGGATTCAGACAGACGGACTCTTCTCTCACCATTCTGTTCTGACTCTCATCTCTTGATATCCTCAGGTAAGTTGTGTTTCCTTTTTTATTTGTTTTCTCATCTTCATCTTATGAAATTTCATCCTTCTGTTCTGACCCTCATCTCTGGATATCCTCAGCTTATCAAATAGTTGGGGGGAGGCGCAGGTTGCTTTAGGAAGGTTGGACGGAGGTGTTAAAGAGGGCTGGATGAGCGAGTCGCTTGATATTGTTGGTGGAGAAGAAATTGCGGGTATTGGACCTTGAGATATGTTTTGGTGTGTTGGAATAGAAGGCAGGTCTATGGTGGATGGCAATTTAGGAGTATCCTTGGTGCTGGAGAGTTGAACGTTCGGAAAGACAGCATTGTTAAAGATGCAGTCGCGAGACTTGACTACTTTCTGATTTTCAGAGTCAAAAATGCGCCAGCCGTTTCCATCAGGGAGATAGGATAGGAGGATTCTGCAGCGACCCTTTTTGTCAAGTTTCGGGAAATTTTGCTTGGGGACTTTATACCAGACTAAGCAACCAAATGGATGAAGATAGGAAAGAGGAATTTCCTTGCAACGGAGGAGAGAATTTGGAGAGACAAATCCTGATGGGGTTTTGCAAGGAAAAGAGTTGAAAGCAAAAGTTGAATGGCGGAGAGCATCTGCCCAAAAGGATTTTGGTAGATTTGAGGATATGAGTGAAGCTCTCATCATGTAGCAGATGGTGCGGTTTGAACGCTCAGCAACACCATTGAGTTAAGGGGAGTGTGGTGGTCCAGGCTCAAGGGTTATTCCCTTTGATTTGAGATAGACCTTCATTGGATTATTGATGTATTCTCCTCCATTGTTGGTACGGAGGGTGGTGACTTGAGCTTGATATTGGTTTCCAAAGAAAGGAATAAAAATTTTAGTGAAGTTGAAAACATCTGATTTTTGTTTGATGGGATAAGCAAAAAGAGCCTTTGAGTAGTCATCAATAAAGGTGAAAAAATATTTGTATCCTTCCCAAGACCTGGTTTCAAAACTACAGACGTCTGAATGAATAATTTGTCCAGCTCTGATGGATCTGTGACTAAGTCAAGTGTGGAATGGAGTTCTAGTCATTTTTGATTGGATGCAGGTTGGAAATTTCTGGACTTCCAGATCATTGGATGGATGCGTTGAGACGTTCTGAGTCTTCAGTAGTTTCTTGAGAAATTTCAGGTTGAGGTGAGATAGTCTGCTGTGGTATCCGAAGAGACTGTTATCAGAGGAGTGAGTAGCAGATGTGGAGAAAGAATTGTTTCCACTCACAACCTGTCTGGGTAGATAGTACAGATTACCATTTTGATATCTGGATTGGAGAGCTGAATTTGTCAAGTCAGTGGTGTCTTTGTTGTAGAAATTGCAGCTATCTTTGGAGAAAACTACCAAGAAACCTGAGTTGCATATTTTTGACACAGATAGGAGTGGCTCATTGAGTTTTGTAACAACAAGAGAACAAATTTGACAAAAGGGAAGATTGAGAGATCCTTCCGCCATACAAGTGATTTTTGAGCCGTTGGCAAGGCGTATGGGGGTTAGATTAGGCTTTCTATCTGTGACCTGATATTTGTAAGGAGTCATTGAAATCAAACATCCCGATTCTATGTTGAAATCTTGCTTCAGATTAGACGTTGATTGTGTGAGGTTACAAGTGGTTGAACCGGCGTGAACTATGATTTGCAAATTGAAAAATTGTCCAAGTCTTCCTCTTCTGAATCATTTTTGATCATTGCCTTGTTTGCGTTTACGTTTGATACCTTTGATTTTCCTCCTTTCTCGTTAGATTGCAGTGGATTGTTTTTCTTGGATTGCTCAATTATTTTGAGCACTTCAGGGCATCTGGAGAATGAGTGTCCCTCAGTTTTACAGTTGGTGCAATAATACACTCGAGAGAAACCACCAGTATTCTGGATGTATTTTTCTTTCTTTCTTGACGGTGGTTTTGATGCAAATTTTGTGTTTGTGGAATGAGCTGTTTCATCTTTGATTCGAGTCTGTCTTCTTAAATGCTCTTGTTTTAAAGCCGTTATTATTTTGGAAGATGGAACCAATTATTCATTCATCATACTTGAAACGCATCCAAGCCAGTTGTTGGGTAAAGAGAGCAGGATTGCTGTAGATTGAAGGTCATCGGCAGTAAGGGGATTCTCAGGTGTGATAAGAGATTTGAGTTTTTCTCCATAAGAAACTATTTTGGAAAGGTGAGTAGGCATGTCATTATTGTTCAGTTTTGTGAGGAAACTTTTTCTGAGCCAGTACATTCTTCCTCCTGAAGCTCTGTCTTTATGAGATTCCTTAAGTGCTTTCCACATTCCCAATGCGCTTTCCTCATGTTTTCAAATATATTGGAAATTTCCGGGAAGAATCAAACTTGAAATTAACAAACAAATGGCTAGATTATCTCTTGATAGAGTTTCTGAATTGGTTTTGGTTGGTTTTTTTTTGAGAAGATAACTGACACCTGAGGCTCTGAAGTGAATACAAAGGATCATAGCCCAATTGAGATAGTTAGGTTCTGATCCTGGTGAGTTCAGTGGCATGATGGATGGTGTTTTGAGAACCGGGTGAGATGATTGAGGTTCCTCCATTGTGGAAAGTGATATAGTATGAATTAATAGTTTAACGGCTCAAGATTGAGTCGGATACTTCTAAGATTGGTTTAGTCAATTAATGGTAGCTTGTTGCGCTCTGGGCTCATAACCTATTGGATAAGCTGATGATATCCAGAGATGAGGGTCAGAACAGAAGGATGAAATTTCATAAGATGAAGATGAGAAAACAAATAAAAAAGGAAATACAACTTACCTGAGGATATCAAGAGATGAGAGTCAGAACAGAATGATGAGAGAAGAGTCCGTCTGTCTGACTCCCATTCTGTCCTCAGGTATGGGCAAATTTGATGGGTGTCACAAAAAGTGTGACATGACAAGTAGGAGAGCGCGCCACATAGATGTGAGAAGCAGACTGATGAATGAAAATAAAAGGAGACTTGATAGATGAAATGAAATGATCTAAACAGAATGGAATGAAGAATGAAATGATAGAAACAAAATGGAAAGAAAAAAAGGAAATTTGGAAAGACCAGAAAATAAGGAGATACAAGTACTCCAACAATGGAATTATTTTCTATTTCAATTGGGTTATTTGCATGTGAATAACACCTTATTTATCCACATGATCTTCATTTAATTAATTATCCTTAGTAAATTTTCCCAGGTTGTTGATATGTATTCTTAGTATACATTACTACAGATAATCTAATGTAAGATAATTTCTCATTATGTATTCACAGATGGGAGCTAATTCATAATAATGATTTTGGTCCTTATTTTCAAAATTTGATTCATTTACTAAAAAATAATTAATAAAAAATATACTTTGTGGGAATATATGTAATACTTTTAAATATTCAATTTCCCTGGTAGTTCACAAAAATGCTTCTGCCTTTAAATTCTCACATATGTAAATTCAAGGTATTTTAAAAATTTCTTAATCTCAGGTTATCTTACTTTCAACATATTGGTGTTCTTTTATAATATTTAGTAAAAAATATGTAAAAAGTTTATTTTAAGTATTTTAAGTTTTTTTAAGTATTTTTATACTATTTGCTAAACACAGGGACATTTATTAAATATTTAGTATGTCCCTGTATTAGTTGTAGCACTTTTATGTGGTAACTTGGCTTCTCAAGCTGTCTGTCAATCTGTCATTCCATAGTCCTGCGGATGGGTACTTGTCAGATGCCCTGAACTGCGTAACCAGCTTGTCCATATGAGAGCAGTGCTGCTTATCAGCCGCACGTGGATGTCCTAGTTGCCGTGGCTGCGTGCGGGAATTGTGACACAACAAGAAACCATGTTTTACTCCTAAAATATACACAATGCCTCAATTATGAATGAATTTGAGGTGTGAAAACTATACATGAAATTACATGTGACATATTTAAATGGCCAAAAAGGTGCCATATTGGTGCCTTGACCTTTTGGTCCATTCTTATTTAATTATTTAAAATATGAAGGAGTTATATTTCAAGGGTGGGGTCAGTGAGTGACCCTACCGTATTTTAGATTTGAAATCCATTTATTCAATAATACTTATATATTTTCTACTCCTTCTTATTATTCTTTTTTATTTTGTTTTCATTTTCTTTTTTTGTTACTTTGAAAGATTGCTCTGTACATAGTAGCAAGCTGAAAAACCAGAGCTTGGATGTTTTGCTCTTTTTTATTGAACTGAGTGCTTTCTTTTTAAATTCTGCTGAGCACCTCTTCTTCATCTAGAATGGGGTTCATCTGTGAGATAATTCTCACCAGGTACTCAAATTTCCAAGGCAGTCTCTGAAGAATTTTCAAAGACAGGCACTCTAAGTCCATCATGAGCCCAGATGATGTAAATCTTCAGATTGAATTCCACATATCAGCCATGAAAGGCTGTGTGGTATGGAAACTTACATTGTGAAGGTTGTTGTATGCAACGGTCTTTGCATGGCTTCTATTTCCTGAAAATTTGTTCTTTATGTGCATCCTTAAAACGGAGCCTTTCCCCTTCTCCTTGGGTTTGAGGACATCTGCAACAAACCCAATGATTTCTTTGTTGAGTTACAAGATTCGGAGATGGTAGCCCTTGGGCTCCATCTCAATATTTGTCTTTGTTGGGTTTCTGGTTGCTATACCAAGGCACCCAATATTTTTGAGCTAGCTCTTGAGCAGAGTTGACCAGATGAATTAGTTGCTGCTTTTGAGAAATATCTGCAAGCTCAAACCATACATGGAGCTTGTTTCATTGGCCATGTTTTTCAGTGACTAGTGGGTGGAACAATTTGGGAGCAATCAAAGAAAAAGTTGCAACAATTGAAGTTGGCAATGAGAACGTATTGTAAGTCCCTTATCTGTTGCATCAATGCGGTTGTTGATGAAAGTTGCATATTTTGCAAAAATGGAAGCAATGAACCTGGTGCTGTTCAACCACAACAATAGCCTTGATGTGTCTGGTACTTTTTTGACGTTTTTTGAAATGGTGGTACTGATAATTTTTAGTAACTAACAAATGTTTTGTGGAGTGGTTGATAATTAACTGATAATATTGATCAATAAGATAAAGGGTCTGTATGAATGAGAATGTGGATGGATATAAATGAGGGGGGGATGAGGGGTCCTTTTATTTTGAAGGAACTCTCATTAAAAAACTGGAAATACAAGTTGAAAATCCGATAAAGAAATTTTTACAACATGAGGATGAAAGAAATCTTGCTTTCTTCCTGTTTACTTTAAAAGAACTATGTATAAATCTTTCCTTTGGAGTAACAGAAGTGACTGCTGTCAAAACAAGAGAGGGGTACTCCCCTAAGTTTTCCTCAAGTTTGGAAGTTATTTTTCCAAGGGTCTGTAAGGAGGTTGAGTGCCAATGGGCTTTGAGAATAAGAGGTAGTTATAAAAAAAATATGAGTAAAGAAAAAGATGCTAATTATTCCTTTCCTTCAATGCTCCCTCATCCTTCCCTGGTAAGATAGAGTTATGTTAAATTCACAACTCTTTGACTTGTTTACCAGACTCAAATGGGCCGCGTGGAGTCATGTACACGACTCATATGGGCTGTGTGGCACGCTACACAACTCAAATGGGCCATGTGGCATGCAACACGCCTCAAAAGGGTTGTGCGGCACGCTACACAACTCAAATGGGACGTTTGGCATGCTACACGTCCCATTTGAGCTGTGTGGCACGCCAAACAACTATAATCAAGTTATGTGTCCTCCAATAAATGTTAAATAATAAATTATAAATCATAAATTATCAATAATAAATAAGGAATAAGGAATAAGAAATAAGAAATAATAAGTAATAAGTAATAAGTAATAAATAAAAAATAATAAATGATAAATGATAAATAATAAATAATAAATAATAAATAATAAATAATAAATAATAAATAATAAATAATAAATAATAAATAATAAATAATAAATAATAAATAATAAATAATAAATAATAAATAATAAATAATAAATAATAAATAATAAATAATAAATAATAAATAATAAATAATAAATAATAAATAATAAATAATAAATAATAAATAATAAATAATAAATAATAAATAATAAATAATAAATAATAAATAATAAATAATAAATAATAAATAATAAATAATAAATAATAAATAATAAATAATAAATAATAAATAATAAATAATAAATAATAAATAATAAATAATAAATAATAAATAATAAATAATAAATAATAAATAATAAATAATAAATAATAAATAATAAATAATAAATAATAAATAATAAATAATAAATAATAAATAATAAATAATAAATAATAAATAATAAATAATAAATAATAAATAATAAATAATAAATAATAAATAATAAATAATAAATAATAAATAATAAATAATAAATAATAAATAATAAATAATAAATAATAAATAATAAATAATAAATAATAAATAATAAATAATAAATAATAAATAATAAATAATAAATAATAAATAATAAATAATAAATAATAAATAATAAATAATAAATAATAAATAATAAATAATAAATAATAAATAATAAATAATAAATAATAAATAATAAATAATAAATAATAAATAATAAATAATAAATAATAAATAATAAATAATAAATAATAAATAATAAATAATAAATAATAAATAATAAATAATAAATAATAAATAATAAATAATAAATAATAAATAATAAATAATAAATAATAAATAATAAATAATAAATAATAAATAATAAATAATAAATAATAAATAATAAATAATAAATAATAAATAATAAATAATAAATAATAAATAATAAATAATAAATAATAAATAATAAATAATAAATAATAAATAATAAATAATAAATAATAAATAATAAATAATAAATAATAAATCCCCAAAATTGCCCATCTCCTGCCTTCCAAACTAGCTGCCTGAAAACTTGGTTGGCTGGCTCCAATTCATCCAAGCGGGTTGCAATCCTGCCCTGCCTAGAGTGGGCCTGAACCACACCAAATGCTTAGCCTGGCCCACCCAACTTCTGAGCGCGCAGCCCGGGACGCAGTTCCTGATCCAAGGTTATAAATGAAACACCACATACCCCCCCCCCCAAGTTGAGTTATGTCCCCAGAAGTCTTTCCATTTCTGCCTCTTCCTGCGCTCATCTCCAAGTTGCTCATCAACCACCCCTCCTAGTCACCCAAGTCCCACCCCCCCCACTTCCATCTCAAACTTTCCATGGTCCCGCCCTGCACCTACTGTGTCCAGAACAGGTTGAACTGCACTCTTCTCTCTGGTTGTTGCGCATGCCCATCCCGCCGCGCTGGCCATTTTTGTTGCTTTCTTGGAAAAAATATGCCGCAAGCTCATCCCAGTCCCAATCCTCCTCATCCCCACAAGAGGGCCCACCACAACTCATTTGTGGTTAAAAGTGAAAAATCAATCTCTGAGGAATTGTGGACTCCGCCCAGCGGGCCATCCTCCCAACGCCCACAAGCTCCACCACCCCCAACCTTGCCCCAAATTTGCAACTTGGCCTCCCCCTTCTGTTGTGCTGGACAGCTGCATAAGGAGTAGTTTGCAAACACCACGGAATGGCAAGCGGCCCTCCACTTCTGGCTCAACTGGGTCTGCTTCAACCAAGGCTTGACCAATCCATGCGTGGAGGAACTCTTTGGATGGCACCCAGCTCCCCCTCCAGCCCCTGTCCCCACTCCCAGTTCTCTGCCTCCTCCTCCTCAGGCTCCCAGTCCCCCTCCTTTGGTTCCTGGAACTCTGCCCCCAGCGCCTCCATCACCATCACCAGAGCACCCGGGATGCGCCTCAACTCCAGTTTTCCTGGAACGGTATTGATTATTTCTTTTCCCCTGGCTTCACCTCTTCCCTGCAAAGCCAATCCAGAGATCAGGGAAATTGCCGCCGGGCTAGTACTAAGGGAGGCGCACTTTGAGGACTTTGCGGCCAAGTTGGACAACCTCCTCCAGCGGTTCCTCTCAGCTCTGGGCACTCATGAAACCAAATCCTGGCGCAAACTGTAGGCATCCTTCTGAGTGTAAAAAATAAAAAGAGCTTGGGCTCTGGTTAAATGAAAGGTGAAGAGAATTGAATGAAAGGAGCTTATAACATCAAGCATAATTGACCTGAGGACAGGAGGAAAAGGACACTCCATTTGATGTGGTGAATGAACCAATTTTGAATTACACTTGAGAGCACCATGGTTTTTATAGACTAAATACATGATTGGCTAACAAGTGGTTGAGTACAAAATGAATAAGGCAAAATTAACATAAGCAGTTTAAGTGACATGGTAAGTGAAATGCTATGACTAGACAATCTAATAGCTATGAATAAACAGTCTGGTAATCACAATACTACAGCACAGCCCAGTTATATTTTGCTTGTTGCTTTAGTACTTCAAGTTTAACAAAAATAAAATAAAATCAATCCAATAAACAATACTCTGAACTCCTGTGAAATTCACATATGAAAGCTCAAATTCTAACACTGAGGACTTCTGGAAGCGGCGCGGTCAGAAATGGTGGAGGTTATGGAAAAGGTTTAGGTGGATTGCCCCCTCCCCCTTTCCCTTCTTCCCTTCCTTCTTTGTATCCATGCAGTTATGTATATTCCAAGAAATATACTTTTGACGCGCTAACCTTGAGTCAACCGCCTTGGCCTTGAGTGAGAGTGAGATTTAGAGTGATAATAAGAGAAAAGGATCCCTTCATCTGCGGGCGAGGCCCACAAGCAACCTGGAGACTGAGTAGGAGTGAGAAAAAACAATGTCTTGGTCTTCCCGTTGTTCCTGAGAGAAAGGAATTCCAAGCCTAATTAAACCTAACAAAAAAGTCCGCATCTGCACACAAGGAAAAGAACCCCAAAATCCGCCTCCCATATTGTCAAAGTCTCAGGAAGGGAACCTGGACCGCCCCAGAAAAACTGCCCCACAGTTTCCCGTACCCATCCTGTAAAAAAACACAAAAACCATACACCAGCGCATGCACAAAACTTTAGACCGAGAAATGACACCAGAGAGCAGACATTCTGGGGTGCCTAGTTGTCCCAGCTGTGAACCGGCTAGTGCACCCCCTTACCAAGTCAAAATATTTCTCCCCATCCACCTTTCTGATTCAAACTTAAAAGATGAAGAAAGAAAGAAACAGAGAAATTTATTTTTCTTTGAATGTCCCCCTACCAAAACAAACATTGGGCCTATGCCGCTCCTTGTCCGGCATCTCCCATCTGCAGGGCTTGCCCATGCGTTTGCAGACCTGGCTTGCCCCAAGCCCATGTTGTGGTAAACCAAAACTGTCCTATACCCATCAGACTCATTTTTATTATTAAATATCATTCTTTTCATCAAATTAAACTCATAAAAAAATTCTAAATTACTCAAAGTCTATACTCTAGGCTCAAACCAACCCCAAAGCCAAAATCCATCACCAGATAAACCCCTTTCAAACATAACAAAACACCTGTCACAAACAACCCAACACCTGGCACAGAATTGATCATTTCACGGTCATTAATAAATAAAAGCTGAATTTAATGGCTAATGGCAACATATTATGCTTAAAGTAACCAGAAAAAAACAACATACCCTATACCAGCATGAGTTAAACCATATCACTACCAATGTTACAATATAGCCATTCCTACACAACCAAGTTAAACTACATTACTGGATCATTCAGTACAATCCAAGGCCTCTCAACCGTCCTCTGAAGCACTCTGATACTCATTTTTTCACCAATTCAACCATACAACACACAGATATGCACCAATAGAAGTAGGGGCTTATGTGACCAAGTATGTCTCATTTCTTTCCAACCAGCAAAAACAACTCAGTACACATGAACTTTCTGGAACTTCAACCACAAGATAAGGCCTCAGAACCGTTCTATGAAGTACCCTGATACTCATTTTGCCACCATAACAACCACACAACACCTGCAAGCCACACTATCAAGTCACCCAAGGGAGCATGTAGTAGCACAGCATACCTCATATCTCTACAGCTAATTCTATTGAAACAGCATACAGGTAGTTCCTGAAAAACTCTATAAATGATAAGGGCTCAGAAGCATCCTTGGAAACACCCAGCAGAAGAATTTCCACCACAACACCTATGCAAGTTTCACCATTGAATTTACCAAGGAAGGCTTGCAGTTGCCAAGCAGGTTTCATGCATTTACCACCCAGAAGAATTCAATTAAGCTGCAGGGGGCTACTGAAACATTCTATGAAAGATAAGCACTCAGAAGCGTCCAAATCTCACCAATCCTATCAGTTATCTCTTATCTTAGGACAAATATCAAAAAATTATAATAAAAAATACAGTTATCACAGCCTGATTTACAAGTTTTCTCACCAAAATTATTTTCTCATGTAACTGTACCCTCCTGTTCTTCAAAAGTGCAGAGAGAGGCTCAGAAACGCACTCAGAGAAGCCCTGAGCATTCCCTGAGGAAGAATTTTTCTATTTAAGGGGCCTCTTTTTCCCTATCCAAGTTTTCTAGCATGGCATCAGCCCCCAAGCATGGAATCTGCCCAGTGTGTCTGACTGTGAATTATGGCCTCTTCCCAATCAGTAATTATCCTAGAACCCAGTTATAAGTGAACCAGAATCAAGTGTAAAGGAAATAAAGGATCATAAAATAAATTATCATGGACCATTTGACCCAAATCCAGGTGCTCTTGAGGTAGGATTCTTGAGAAAAGGCCTGTAATTTAGCACCTATAATTAAAAGGAAAAACCCTTATTTTCAATTAGTAAACTTATATAAAAGAGAGGGAGAGACAGAACCACCAACCATGCTTTTTTTCCGCCCAGCTCCCTGTGGGCAATCCCATCTTTGGGTCCTCTTACTGGTTAAACACCTTTTAGTCAATGCTTACACCCTTTAATTGGAATTGGAAAAAAATAGCCAAAAAAGTCGAAATTTCTTGATTGATTAATTTGGCTAATCTTTACCAATAATCCAAACCATCTGGGAATATCCTTATAAATCCTGAAAGAATCTCTATTAATAATTAATCTAGTTCTGATTAGAGGCCTAATTTAAGTCTGAAAGAAACCAGCCAGTCATTAAAAACAATTGTTGTGCAGACTTACTATAGTTATGAAGGGCAGGCAATTAAAAACCCCCTTATTTTACCTCTATTTCCTCAGTAGTTATAATTCTAAATTACCCTTCAACTGACTTCCAGAAATCTATTTGCTAAATAATCCCATTATCCCTTGGATTCTCTACAAATCCCTGCAATCAATCATAACCAGAGCCAGTACAAATACAAGAAACCAATCAAATCAAATAAATAAGGAAACAAAAATTCTGGGGCGTCTATTTATTCCCTCTGTGAACTGGCTACAACACCCACTCACCAAATCAGACTTTAGCATCCAACACTAGCCCCCCCCATCTTGGCCGCTGTCCCCAGTGGTTTGCAACCAACTGCTCTTCCATACTGGCACATTGCGGGTGGGGACCTTCAGAAGCAAAGGACCCATGGTTTATGCATTTGCAAGACTACCTCCATCCTCCACCAAATCTGCATCTTCACTGTTGGAGCCGTCTCTTTCCCCCCCTGTCTTGTCCAAAAAGGTAGATCCCCGCGCAAAGAAGCACTTCACGTGCAAGGCCGCCGCCTTCTGCTTGACAGGAATTCTTTCCAATTCTTTCAGCTGATAACTCCCGCCTGCAAACTTGGATGCTATTCAAAAGTGTCTGTTCCAATGGTTGGCAAATATTTTCCCTCACTGGGATTCCAGGCTCCAGTTCTACAGTAAGACCAAATCCCCCTTCCACAGCGGGTCCCGGAGGCAATGGGAAAAGTGCTTGTCCCAATAGAAAACCAAAGCTGTCCAAGTCTTCCTCAACCGTTCCGCGGCCTTTGCCAGCACCTTTTCACACCAGGAAGTTTTTTGGCATGCGCTTCCACAAGTTCTGCAGAGGTCTTTACCTTCCACCAACCAACACCCAGAAATTTCTCCAACTCAATTTCCGCCAGGAGCACAGGGCGCTGCCTGTAAAGCAGTTTGTTAGGCAAATAGCCCGTCAACTGCTTAAAGTATATCCTATCTGCAAAGAGAACCACCAGGAGGGTCTCCTGCAACCGCTTGCTGTCCTCCCCGCACATCTTCACCAGAGCGTCCTTGATAGGCTGATGGCCGTGCTCAATCATGCTGGCAGCCTCTGGGTAGTACTCCATTACCTGTCTGGACTTTGCTCTGCAACTCTGAACCAGCTTCATCAAGGGGCCCTGGAACTCCGCGTCCCCATCAACAGTAATTAAGCAAAGCAAACTGTACTGCACAAACCAGTCTTCCTCCAAGAACTGAGCAACCTTCTCCACCAATAACTTCACCAGAGGAAGTGCATCAACCCATCCCAATAGATTTTCCCTTGCAACAAGCAGGCACACAACCTTCCCCACCTTTATGTGGACCATTTCCAGGTAAACCCATCCAAAAAATGTGTCCTCTCCCTTTGGGTGACCCAACTCCTGGAGCAGACTTCAACTCTGCCTCTGACAGGCCTTGCATAACTTCACCCACTCTTTCACCATGTGTACCACACCCAGCCAGCAAAACCTTGCCTTCACCCTCCTCCATGTTTCAATCTCCACCCAGTGGCGAATTTTGTCCTTGAGACACCTCAGGATTGCTTCCTCATCCATTCCCAATGTTGCAAGTATGAGAGTCACAGGGGCACTCTGCCACCACAACTGCCCTTCCCTTTGTGGAAATAGATTGTGTATTTGGTAAAATTCTCCACAAAAATACAAATTTCTCTGAAAAAATCTTGCTCCAAGTTGCAGAACGTCAACTAGCCCTGGAGTAAAACTCCTGTATCTCCGCAATTCTTAATTGAACTCCACTTCCCCACCCAAGCTGGAAGACACTAAAGCTAAATTGCGATGAAATAATAGTGATAAACAAGATGGAATCCCCAACGTTCTCCACACTTGAACGATTTCCCTAAATATGACCTCCAAGAACTCTTGCTGGTAATTGCACTCCAAAGTAACAGAAGAAAAGAATGTAGCTATAAATTTCCATGAAATTTTCTTTTTCTATACTCTGATAATCCAATGATGTGATAATTCTCCCATGATGTTCCTGATGTCCCCCATGTTCTCCCCAACAGAAAAGCTTCCTTATATATACAACAAATAAAAAAAGAATGAAAAACACAAATGAAAGAAACCTATTGTCTCCATGCATTCTGCACTGACCCTTCTTAGATACTCCAATAAGGAATGTAAACTGCTAATCAAAGTCTCTGTGCATTCCTCACTGACCCTCCTTAGCTACTCCAAAAAGAAACATAAACTGCTAATGAAAGACTCCTTTTCCCACTGCCTCTGTTCATTTTGCCCTGATCCTCCTTACTCATATTCCAACCCTTACCCTATCTGACGATTTTCAGTAGATTTGATGATCCTGTAGCTGATTCCCCTTAAGAGTTAAGTTGCGCCAATGCATAACTAACAACAGATCCTCTTAAATCTTCCCTAGGGGATCACTCCCAATCCCCCATGAGGCATAACTACAAATCCCCAACAAAACACATGCTGCCTCCTCAACTTTAGCATTCATTGCCCCACAGCTCCGCAACCTCAGTGAATATCCCATAATTGGCCTAATCCGTAATAATTAGCTTTGATCACTTGCTTCCAAAATAGTAAAATCACAGCCGCAGAGGGAAAGTTATGTTTGACCATGCTCAATGTTGGCAAAAGGAAAAAACTCTGGTCCATTCTTGTCATTGTTCCCGCAAAAAGCGTGCGCCGCACCAATGCTGAGCCCTTAGCTAATGAACTCCAGAATAGGCAGTCTGCCAATGCGCTTCTCCAAGCCTATTGTGCTGCGGACTTCCAACCACAGCTGAGCCACTCCAAGTCAAATTTCCAGTGCTGATCCCACTTGCCTCCATGTCTATAAATAACCACCACATCCCCCCACAACTTGAATTCTGTCCCCAGGATTCCCATGCTCCACAACTCCAGAAAATTGGGTAAACCCCTCAACCCCCAACTCCTATTTGCACTTCAAACCTCCCAAAAGAAAGAAAGAAATCCTCTTTCATGGAAAAATGCAAGTATTGCGCAAAAATGCGGAGGACGTGCACCCAAACCACCAGTTGCCCAGCCTGCAACGCCTGCCATCTAGGCCACCGCAGGTGTTTGTTCATTGCTTTGACCCCTGGATCCTTGCCAACTTGTCCTTGCCCTTTCCCCTCCAGGGACCAATGGCCAACTTTGTGTTGGATGATGAAAAACCCATCAAGACCAAAAACTGGACTCTGGAGCTGGACCGGGACACCTCCTTGTTGCCTTTTGCAGATGCCACAGACTGCCTTTCCCCCCCTCCTCAACGCGCAGGCTACCCCACTGCTGCTGCCTGGGGCTGATGCCAAAAACCAAATTTTGGACTTGGCCAGGTACCATGCAGGCCCAACACAGCTACTGTCTTTGTTTGAGTGGCTACACCTCCAATATCCCCGCCAGCAGCGCCCAACATCCCCCTATTCCATCCACAATCACCCACTCCTCCGGCATCCACCACTCCAACCACGTCTCCCCTGACCACAACACCTCCTGCAGAGTTTGAATCCCTTTGCTTGGTCATTGTGATCAGCTCCAATTTGCCGCCCGTAACCCGTGAGTTTTTTTTTCTGACCCCTCCATATCTTCACACAGCTTGTGCGCCTCTTGTTGAGTCACTGTTGCCTCGATTGCTGGTCCAAAGATCTCCATGTTGCTTTTGTCCAATCTGGACCCCGTCACCTTGAATCTCCTTCCAGTCCTCCGACTCCCACCCTTCTAGGTAAACCCAATTCTGCCTGGTCTCTCCCTACCACGCGGCCATCCAAAGAAACAACAAAGAAGGAAGCCACAAAATTGAGGAAGCCAAAATTGACTGGTACCTCTGCAAATTGGATGAGCAAATACTGGCCATTCTCTGATCTTTGGTTGGGATTCCAGCTGCAGAGCCTTGCAAGCTCCTCCGCAAGCATCATTGTTCCGGTTGTGATCTCTGCTGTGCAATCTTCCTTCCTCATATCTCCCCCTCTTAAATTATTGCCACGCCTGCTAAATCTTGTATATAGCTCTTGAAATAATTATGATGCCTGGCCCTCCCCATAAAGGAATCCTCTGGATTCCCCGCACCATCCTACAAAACAAGCCACAAAAAAAAACTCTGCAAGCCCTAGTGAGAACCACTCCGTATCTGAGAATGAGAAAAATAAAACTGAGACACCTGAGACAAAGAATAACTAAAGAGAATCCAAAATCCGCAAATACAAATCACCTAAGGGACCTGGACCACCCCAGACAAAGGCCTCTAAGACTAGACCTTCCACACTGCTTGGGTGATCTGAGATTCCTTATCCCCCCACAACTCAAATTTTGACCCCAATGATCATTCCTACAAGGACTCCTCCTCCAAAGACTCCTTACCCTCCGCAGCTGGCTTGCTTACGTTGGCAATCTCTTGATTGTCATCCCCTGAACCTGCGGTTTCATCAAAGTCCGTAGTGCCCCGTACGTGGAACTTCTTCACGTGAGCCACTGCCGCCTTCTGCTTGAGCAGAGTGCCATCCAATTCCTCCAACTGATTACTCCCACCCGGAAACTGACTAACAACCCAAAAAGGAATTTTCCAGAAATCCCCAAAAAGCTTACCCCACTGCATCTCCAAGCCCCAATTATAAAGAAGAACCAGGTTGCCTCTCCAAAAAGGGTCCCGCAAGCAATTGGCACAATGCTTGTCCCAGTACCAAACCAACTTAGTCAGACTGTCCCAAAGCCTCTTTTCTGCCCTTTCCACCATCTTGTTTTGCCGCAAAAGTTTCTCCGCCCGCCCCATAACTAGAGCCTCTAGATCCTCCTGTCACGCTTTGCACTTAAGGATTATTGTCTTCACCACTTTGACATGTCCTCTCCTCAGTACCATCTACCTCAGTCTAAAAGCGTGACACAAACAAAAGCACAACATCAATGTTAACTCCATACCGGTCCACCATCCATTATGAGATCCAATCTCCTTCCCTGGCCAATCAACAGCCTTGGACTTCCATCTTTGGTCATGCATTGTTTGTTAGTTTGAATCTACGTCTAACCAAGCCATCACTACTGTATAGTTTGCAATTGGACTAGTCCCTACCCTGCATACACTATTACCTCTCATTTGCATTACCTTCAACGTCACTTGCTCTTACCCCAATTTGTCATGCAATTATACGCTCAGATTCTGTTGTCTTGCACTTACGCTAAGACCTTGGATCTATACCACTGCTGCATTTCCTATTCCGTTCCTGTCATTCATTGCCTCACTGCTTCACCTGTAGTTAGCTCATCACCAGGTTGTATCTAGTCACTTTGGATTACCTTATAAGGGCTATCCCCTTGCCTGATGATTGTCTCCTCAGTTAGTTAATTTCATACATTCTTGCATTTTGCTGAAACCTAGTTATCACATTGGACTCAGGTTGAGTTTCCTTCTTTGGAACACATCCCATTCATCTTGCCTTTTGTTGAGTGGCATAACCAAGTTCGCACTTTGCAACTGGGTCTTGCTATTTGCACTTGCCCTTGCACTTGGCATTCCTTCGCGCTCACGATCATCTAAGAATTGCCCTATAGTACGTGGGGTGGTCGTGTGACAGTAAATTAACTAACTCATTTCATCTATTGTAGCCTGCCAACCTATAATAGACTTCTTCTTTCTCGATGTCATGTACTGGCTCAACCGGGAACGCTTCCCTCGCCCCTTACAATGATGAGATCCATTGGGTAGGGAGAACAAGCGCTCCTTGGGCCCAACAACCCTTAGATCCAGTTCCTCCTTCCAAATTGCCATCTTTGGAACCTCTCAATGATCCTTGGGCTCCTCCACGGGATTCTCCAACGGAACCTCTTGCAAAATTTGCAGACTCCGACCATTCTTCCAATGAAACCTTGACTTGTGGTAGACCAGGGGTTCACACTACTGCTCTCAATCCCAATGCTCCGACCCTGCTTTTGACATTGATCCAGGCCCTCACTCATGGTGCCCAGCGACCTAGTCCAAGCACTCCTAGTTTTCGCACTCCGGGCATGAAACAACCTGATCACTTTACAGGAGAACACCCTCATAAGCTTAGATCCTACCTAAAGTCTTGTAAAATCATCTTTTCAAACGACTCCACTAATTTCCCTTCCGATAGACATAAAGTTATGTATGCTTTGTCCTTCATAGGAGGTAGAGCCTTGCAGTGGTTCAAACCGTACCTTGAACTTTTGTCCAAAAACAACCCCACTTGTATACTCAACAACTGGGACAAGTTCAAGCAACAATTGTTCACCCTGTTTGGCAATCCCAATGAAGTTCAAAACGCCAAATACGAACTTAATAGTTTAGTTATGAAGGAGAATAGTAGAGCTTCCGTTTATATTTCTCACTTTCGAACCTTGCAGTCTCCCATCCAGTGGAACAAGGCCGCTCTTCTATTCCATTTCCGAAAGGGTTTAAGGGCATGCTTAATCAAACAGCTTGCAGTTGGAGGTCATAAGACAACCTTGCTTCAGCAGCTAATTGATTGAGTGATTGAGCTTGATAATGGCTATCATGACAAGAATTGCTCTCGGCAAAACGACCATGGACCATCCACCTTGGCTCCAAAGGTGGACGACTCCTCTAAGCAAAACACAAGGAACCCAAAACCATCCAAACCAACCCCAACTTTGAACTCCAACTCAAAAGGGAAAGCCTTTGCCAAAACTCCGAAGTTCTTGGACAAGGAAAACGGGATGCTTCAAAGTGAGGAAAGACTGCAAAGGGAAAAGAACGGGCTGTGTATGTATTTTGTAGTTAAACATGATTTCGACATCTGTGCAAAGCGGTTAGCGCGTGAAGCGGCTAAGCAGTCAAAAAATTAACTTGTAGTTTTTCTAATACTCGCAAGGAAAGCTACACATTATCCAAATCACCGCGAGTAAATCTTTGCACTTGCGAGTCACTAGGTGCTCCAAGTTCAAGATTTATCCTATTCCATTCCGACAACACTTCTTATCAAGTATTACTTGATTCCGGCGCTAATGTTTCCTTCATCAGTGAATCTTTTGCCGCTTCAAAAAATCTTACGCGTTCCAAGATAGATAAATTTCCCATCTATCTAGTAAGTAGTGCGACTGAACCGTCTTATTGGGTTTCCCAAAAGGCAAAATGGACCTTTGCATTTTCCAATTTCCCCAGCTTCAAATGGGATTTATTTGTCTTGGCTATACCGGGAATGGATGATACCATTCTAGGCCATGATTTCCTAGTTTACTGGAATCCGGATGTGAATTGGCAAGAAGGAGTGATCAACCTTCAAACCTCGCACCCCCAGAACGCTAACCTTTCCGTCAATCAGGAATTAAACAGCCTAACTGACACTGTCATTGAGTTGGATGACACTTTTCCGCCAGGAGATTTGCAATATCCTGACCTTCATTCTCAAATTCCCTTTTCAGATTTAGGAGTTATTGCTTACCTATCCAGCTTAACTCTTTCCTTTTCCTTCAAAGAGAAACAGACACCAACCAAACCGTGTATTTTGAGCTCCCTAATCCTGTCGCACCATGCAAGCACCTTGAACCTGGTGCTCAAAGATGACAAGATTGAAGATTTAGAAATCATTCAAGATTCATTACCTTTGGTTTATCATGACTTTGCTGACATATTTTCAGCTGCAAAAGCAGATAAACTACCTCCATCCCGTCCTTATTATCATAAGATTAAACTTACTGGCCCACCTCCGGCACCAGGACCAGTTTACTCTCTCTCCACGCAAGAATCAATTGCGCTTCAAGACTACATTGCGGAAAATGTAGCAAAAGGATTTCTTCGACCAAGCAATTCAAACACTGGTTCCCCTGTCCTATTTGTACCAAAAAAGGACGGCGGACTTTGCCTTTGTGTTAACTACAGGAAACTGAACCAGGTTACCCGGAAGAATGCCTATCCAGTACCGCCTATGTCAAATCTTCTTACCCTCTTCCATGGAGCTACTTATTTCTCAAAGTTAGACCTCCAAGGTGCCTATAACCTAATTTGCATTAAGGAAGGTCATGAGTATTTAACTGCGATGAGAACCCGATTCGGCAGCTATGAGTATACCGTCATGCCTTTTGGCCTCTGCAACGCTCCTTCCACTTTTCAACATTTTGTCAACAACATTTTTTCTGATCTTGTAGGTAAATACCTCGTGGTATATCTTGATGATATACTAGTCTACTCGAGAAACCTTGAAGATCACATTGCACATGTGCGAGAGGTGCTACAGTGACTTTGCAAGAATGACCTGTTTGCAAAAGCCTCTAAGTGCAAGTTCCATTCCTCTTCTCTTCATTTTTTAGGTGTCGTAGTCTTGCAGCAAGGACTATTGATGGACCCAGCCAAGATCAAATGCATATTGGACTGGCTCCCACCTTCTTTGGTTAAATCTCTTCAAGTTTTCCTTGGTTTCAGTAATTTCTATGGAAGGTTTATTGCGCGCTACGCCAAAAAAACCGTGAATCTTACTAACCTTCTTCAAAAAGACACTCCTTTTATTTTTACCAAACAAGCTGCTTAGGAGTTTGAAGCTCTGAAAAAAGCGTTCACTGCTGCTCCAATACTTGCTCCCATCAACAAGCTAGCTTGCACTATTATCAAAACAGACGCAAGCAACTATGCAATTTCAGGAGTCATCTTGCAGTTTTCTCCTTCCACTTCTCTCTTTCACCCCATAGCTTTCGAGTCTTGCAAGTTGCTTGCTGCAGAGCTTAACTATGAGATTCATGACAAGGAAATTCTCGCAATTGTTTATTGCTTGAAGAAATGGCGTTCATACCTTTTGAGTCTTAGGGAATTCTTTGATGTTTTAACTGATCATAATTCTTTGAAGTATTTCATCAGTTCAAAAGTCCTCACACGTAGACAGGCACAATGGGCCAAATACCTCCCCAAGTTCCACTTTACAATCACGTACCGTCCTGGGAAACAAGCGGTAGTTCCTGATGCTTTATCACGTTGGGACAAAGTTTATCCAGGGGGGGAGCACCTTTGCCAAAAACAACCCTGAAAATGTTAGGACACTCTTCTCAACCCAATCTGCCCAACTCAGTTCAATCATCGCTTGCTTACGAGATTTGGCTTCCCAAATCCAACAAGCTCAAAGCAACAACCCCAAGTGCATCAAACTTTGCAAAAGTGCAAACTTATTAGATAGTAGTTACAGTAAAGATGATAATGACTTTTTAGTTTATGATAATTGTATAGTAGTACCAGATAATTCTTGCATTAAGTTAGATATCTTTGAGTCACGGCATGATTCTCTGCTTGCTGGTCATTATGGGCAGGATAAAACCTACCAATTGATCGCACAAGACTTCTACTGGCCTGGTATGACCAAAGAAGTAAAAGACTATGTTAGCGCATGCTATGATTGCAATCGTAACAAGTCCTCAAAACACTGGAAGTATGGGCTGCTCCAGCCACTTCCAATTTGGCCTTGTCCTTGGCACTTGCTGTCTATGGATTTCATCTCTCAATTACCTTCTTCTAGTGGATATGATGCTATTCTAGTAATAGTAGATTGCTTCTTGAAGATGGCTTTATTTTTACGTAGTAGTGTGATGGCCTCTTCAGAAGACTTGGCTAACTTTTTTCATAGAACATGTATTTTCAAAACATGGCCTCCCTGATAATATAGTTAGTGATTGTGGATCTCTGTTTGTCTCAAGCTTCTGGAACTTGCTATGCCAACATTTGAAGATCACTCGCAATTTATCAACAGCTTACCACCCGGAAACGGATGGGCAAACCAAGCGAGTTAATCAGATCCTTGAACAATATCTTGGAATGTATGTTGCCTACCAACAAGACGACTGGTCGCAATGGCTCCCACTAGCCAAATTTGCCTACAACAACTCCACTCATTCCTCCACCAAAAAGTTGCCCTTCCAAAATCTTTATGGTAGAAACCCAACTTTCTCTTCCCTTCACGTAGCACCTTCTTAACCTGCTACCAATTACCTTGAAAAAATTCAATCCCTTCAATTGCAACTTTGAACCAACCTCAAAGAAGCAAATCAGCGCTATAAGGAGCAATCAGACCAATCTCGCACTTTGGCTCCAACCTTTGCAGTAGGAGATCAAGTATGGCTCAATGCTCGCAAAATTCGCAGCACTCGCCCAACTTGCAAACTCTCCAAAAGAAAGCTTGGCCCCTTTAAAGTAGAATCAGTCATCTCCCCTAACGCCTTTAAACTTACTTTACCTGCAAAATGGCAAGGTATCAACCCGGTCTTTCATGTGTCTCTCCTAGAGCCAGCTCGAGTCCTATACCCGGGCAAGACCCATCCCCCTCCTGAACCGGTCACTGGCCTCAATCATCAAGAGTGGGAAGTAAGCCATATTCTGGATTCCAGGTTACGCAAAGGAAAACTTCAATACCTTGTTGAATGGTCTGGCTTCCAGTCCGACGAAGATTGCACCTTGTGGGAACCAGCCCATCACCTTTGCAATTCACCCAATCTGATTCAAGAATTCCATGCAAGCTACCCTTGCAAACCTTGGCAATGATGATTCTTTCCTATCCAATCCCATTCCATTCCATTCCACATTCCATTCCATCCAATTCATTCCATTCCATTCCACATTTATCTTCCTCAATCACATTCCATTCCATATTCCATCCCAATAAAACTTATCTTATTTCACCATCATTCCATCATTTAATTCCTCCATCTCACTTTGTTATTCTTTTCTGATTTTCCCTTCATTTCCATTTATTATTAAAAAAAAAATATAATAATAATAATAATAATATTTCTATTTTTAATAACAAATAAATATATATAAAAAAAAAATATATACATTAAATTACAAAGTTTCTTTTATTTCTTTTTCTGCATCCTCCCAATTCGCCGTCAATTCCGAAACCATGGACCAAAAGGTATCAAGGTCTTCATTGTTGATCAATGCGGACATTCTTCAAAGTACCAGCACTTCCGTTACAATGTGCCTTTTGAAAATCTCCTCGCATCTCGCAACTCAAGCTTGCTTTGACCAAGCATTCCATCTGCCTTCCTCCAAGAGCTCTTCATACGCTCTCTTCCTTTGGCCACCCAACGTGCCTTCTCCAATATTGTCCATCAGGCGCCTTGCATCTGTTTTGACCGGCAATACAAATTGCGCCGGATCCGCTTTGCCTTGGCCCTCCATCCCTTCCGTCCCAGCCAATTCCTCCCTTCCATCTCCTTCATTTCCTTCTTCTAATTCACCCGCTTCCTCTTTGTTCTCTCCACTTCCGTTTCCTCCATTTTCCTCTTCTCTTTCCGCTGCATTTTCTTCTCCCTCCCTCGCTTCCTTGGTGATAACTTCTACCAGTTCTGCACGGGATACCTCGCCTTGCACCTTGGCATTCATCTGGGTCCCCCGGTTTTCAGTTGGTGGTCCCCAGTAAGGTGGTGGTGGTGGTGGTGTGTTGGTAGTATATCTTTGAAAACGAGGCAACACTAGCAAACAAGCAAACAATTAGTTACTATTTCAAGTTCATTAGTTATTCCTGATTAGTACTCACCAGGAACTTGCGTCCCCAAGTATTCAATCTTGGGCAATGGTGGTATTTTGTAATGGACCCTTGGCGCGGACCTACGACTTCGTATCTCCCTTGATGATTCCAAAGGACCCTCAACGGTTGACTCAACATTTATAGGGAAGTTACACGCCACCTTGCGAAGGCAACATTGCTTGCATTTGCCTTGAAGACCTTGGACAGCAGTACTGGGAATACAACGCTTGTTGCGGCAAATACAGTTTTTGCAACGGCGGGATGAAAATGACAACATTCTTACAAAATTTATAAAAATCTATTGGGTAATGAATTAAGTAATTTATAAGGGTATACAGTGATAATTAAACGACTTGAGATTGATGGGAAAATTTACCTGAACGCTTGCAGGAGCGTGCGTCTTTATACCCGGGCAACTGTCACACTTTGCACTTAAGGATTATTGTCTTCACCACTTTGACATGTCCTCTCCTCAGTACCATCTACCTCAGTCTAAAAGCGTGACACAAATAAAAGCACAAAATCAATGTTAACTCCATACCGGTCGACCATCCATTATGAGATCCAATCTCCTTCCCTGGCCAATCAACAGCCTTGGACTTCCATCTTTGGTCATGCATTGTTTGTTAGTTTGCATCCACGTCTAACCAAGCCATCACTACTGTATAGTTTGCAATTGGACTAGTCCCTACCCTGCATACACTATTACCTCTCATTTGCATTACCTTCAACATCACTCGCTCTTACCCCAATTTGTCATGCAATTGTACGCTCAGATTCTATTGTCTTGCACTTATGCTAAGACCTTGGATCTATACCACTGCTGCATTTCCTATTCCGTTCCTGTCATTCATTGCCTCACTGCTTCACCTGTAGTTAGCTCATCACCAGGTTGTATCTAGTCACTTCGGATTACCTTATAAGGGCTATCCCCTTGCCTTATGATTGTCTCCTCAGTTAGTTAATTTCATACATTCTTTCATTTTGCTGCAACCTAGTTATCACATCAGACCCAGGTTGAGTTTCCTTCTTCGGAACACATCCCATTTGTCTTGCCTTTTGTTGAGTGGCATAAACAAGTTCGCACTTTGCAACTGGGTCTTGCTATTTGCACTTGCCCTTGCACTTGGCATTCCTTTGCACTAACAATCATCTAAGAATTGCCCTATAGTACGTGGGGTGGTTGTGTGACACCTCCGTGGTCTTAACCTTCCACCAGTTGATAGCAAGATAAGTCAGTGTTTTGATATCTACTGGAAGCACCGGCTGCCACCCATACAAGAGGTTGTAAGCCAAATAACCCATCCCCTGCTTGACCAATATCTGATCCGCAAACAGCACAAATGTCAAAGTCCCCTGACACTTCTTTTGTTACTCCTGCAGATCCTGACCATTTCTTCCTTGATTTGCTGATTCCCCCTTTCTATTTCCCCTTCTCCCTCTGGATAATATTCTGTATCCCCCCCCAAACTTTGCGCTTCAAGATTTGACCAGCCTCCAAAGTGAGAAAGAATTGAATGAATTATAAACCTAGACCAGGCTGTTCATATTGCAGGAAATGGTAAGCAACAAGAAACAGCCAGCACACAAAAATTTAATAGTAATGAACAATAAAAAACAGGAGAATTGCCTCTATGGGCAGGGTTATGGCCCTTGAATGGACTAAGTAGAGTATTCAAACACTAGCGACAATACCAACACCAATCCTTCCAGATAGAGAGACTTATTAAGCAGGATGGATCCCATCAGTTTGATCATTCGGAGATTGAGCTGAAAGATAGGACGGTACCTACTCCTATATCAATTCTGACGGCAATCTGGTGAACAAGTCAAAGTTTTAAACCAATCAAGCTGGTTTAGGTTGATAGTTGATGTGATCGTGGCTTGAGGTTGAGGCAGATGGTTGAGTCTACAAGGGTTGAAAGTAAGACAGCTTATATATGAGGGAGGATTTGTTTGAGTTGTCTCCCCATGGTGGAAGTATCCGTGACAGCTGACTGTTTCTGACACCTGTTGTGGCCGGAGCAGTACTTGCCGCGCTTGGCAACAAATTCTGAGACAATGTGAAAAAGAGCAGAGAGATACTGAAACTAAAGACACGACACAAGACAGGCAAAACTGCAGTATAGACTGAAAGGATTAGTAGATGGAATAATGGTGGATTGGAAGAGAACAATTGAAATGAATATCAACACGCCCACTCAGCTCAATATCAGGATGATGTTACAATCTGATGTACTTAGCAAGTCTTTCCACAGATGCGGTAATAGATGATTTTGTTAGAGAGTTGGCCAGAATGTCTTGGGATGAGATGAGCTTTATTTCAATGTGTTGGTTGTTCCAGTTGTTCCAAAGACTCTTAAGTTTTATATCAATATACTTGGCATGTGATTTGAAACCAAACTTTTTTTATCTTTTGTCTGAGTCCTTTGTTATTGATTAAGTGGATGGGGGGTTGCGGTATGGTCCTCCAGATTCTCCTATGAGGTGATTGATCCACCGTCCTTTGAGGTGACTGGATGAGAGCGCATTTCATTCAGACTCCAATTAGGAGTGAGCTATGCTTTGCTGTCCGCGGCTGGTCCAGTAGATGGGCAATCCCTTGAGTAGACAGATGAAGCCTGTTTGAGATAGTCGCGTGGTGGGATTGTCCCCGCAAGTTGCATCACTATAAATTACAAGTCTTGTTGCTGGAGTCCTGGCCCAAAGAACAAGCCAATAGTCTATAGTTTTGAGAAGATATCTCCACACATGCTCCACCTCTTTTCAGTGAGTAATACCTGGGTTCTCCAAGAAAAGGGCCAGGTTTGACACAGTGTAGCTGATTTCAGGTCTGGCCAGCGTTGCAATGAAATTGAGTTGTCCTATGGGCAATTGATAATTTCTATTCAGTTCTCTTAATTCTTCTATTTCCCATTCAGTGGCTGGTTGAAGGTGGAGGCCGGATGTACAAGAGTTATTCAGAGTTTTAGCTTCCAGTAGGTTCATTTCTTCCAGTCCTTTCTTTATGTGTTCTCGGAGCAAAAGGGCTATATAGCCTTTACCAAAGTCAACTTTCATTCCCAGTAGTGTGTCCACCCCATGCGCCAAAGAGTCTTTGAACCGAGTAAGAAATTTTGTTTTGAAGCCATCAGCGTCCCCAACAACAACTAGATCATCTACATGGAAAAAGAGTGCAGTTATTTTATCTGCATGAAGGTAGATACAAGGATTTCTGTTGCTTTCTTCAAATCCTTTCTCTTTGATCCATTTGCTTAGCGTCTTGTACCAGTTGAGGGGTTCTTGCTTCAAGCCATACAGTGACTTGTTCAATTTGAGAAATTTAGAAGTTCTTTTTGAGCCAGTCGGCGTTTTGATGAATAAGTTCTCCTCCAGGGGGGCATGCAGAAATGCCCCCTTGATGTCAAACTGAAGAATCTTGAGATTTTTGTGGACCAAGTAACTGAGAAGAGCCCGTAAAGACGCAACTTTCCCTGTGGGAGCAAAAGTGTTGAATTAATCAATGCCATATCTTTGATTGAACCCTTGGACACAGACTCTTGCTTTCAGAGTGGTCTCACCCAAGTGCAGATCTTCCTTTCTTTGGAAGGCCCAGGTGGTATTGAGAGGGTTGACAACTTCTGATTCATCAGCATCCTCCCAGACTCCAAGGTCTTCAATGGGAAGTACCCAGTTTGGCAATTTCAGAGCTTCTCCTATGTTCTTTGGCAGGGATTTGTGATGGTAACCTTATTGTTCCGGCGCTTTAAGTCTGGATCTATCCCTTAGGTTAGGTCTTAGTACTTCGAGGACTTCAGAGGAAGAATGATTGGTGTTGGATGAATCTTGATCAACTGAGTCACTTATCTCAGGTTTAAGCTCCTCAAAATACTCACTGGTAGTTTTGTCGGCAGGTGGTGTCGAGTCAACACCTCTGGTGGGAGAACATTTTATGGCTGAATCTTCATTGTTGGGCAGCGGTGAGCCTTCCACGGGTTGATTTTTCAAGAACTTCACGTTTTTGGTCTTGATGATCTTCCCAGACTTTGATAGAATTTTATAAGAAGAGAACCTAGGGACATACCCAATGAAGAGTCCCTCTTCTCCTTTTTCACTAAGCTTTGAATTGCTTGTACCTTGATTGAGTAGGTAGATGACTGTTGGGCCAATAGGTTTTAGATAGTCTGTTGGTAACTTGCTTTTATGTAGCATTTCCCACAGAGTAGCTCCCCCTTTTTCCAATGGTATTTGATTTAAAGCCAGGCAACAGCTTTGAATGACTACGTGCCGAAAATTTTTGGGTATCCTAGTCAAACTGAAAATGGATTGTAGGGATTCCATAATGGTCTGATTTGCCCTTTCAGCCTTGCCGTTGTGTTGGGAGTGATATGGTTCACTGATGAGATGGTTGATCAACTTAGATTTGAAGAAGGTTTTGAGAGTATCATTGAAAAACTCTCCTCCCCCGTCTGAGAAAACTTCTATTGGATACCTCTGTTGCCTTTTTGCTTCATTCTCAATCACAAATTTGATTGTTTTGGCAGCTCCATCCTTGGAGGGAAGAGGAAAACATTAGAGATACCCAGAAAGATTTTCCACTATGGTGAGGGCAAATCTCATTCCTCCCTTGCTGGTGGGATTGAGCGGACCCATCAGGTCAAGATGGAGACGGTCAAAGACCCTGGCTGCGGAATTTTGATCCTTGTTAAACGGAGCCTTATTGAATTTGCTTTTATTGTAGGCTAAGCATTTGAAGGTCTTTGCCGTATCACTTTGAATAGTAAAACCCACATACTTCTTGTCTAGGTTGATGCTGGCATGACCAATTTTGAGGTGGAGGTCTTTGAGTTTGGCCACAGTTAGGTAGCAGGAAGAGTCCTTCTCAATTTTGGAAACCTTTGTGGTTGGAGAGAGGGGTTACAAGGGCTTTTCAGCCTGAATCATGAGTAAATTGTTTTTGACAGTGCCTGTTAGAACAGAGTCTTTTGATCTTCTGAGGGTGAAAGACAGCGGTTTGGATTTGGAATTTACTCGGAGGTAGCAGCCTTTAAGTAGCAGGACCCCAAGGGAAACAGGATTGACGGTGGCTTCAGGGACCCAGGCTGCGTTCCCAAGGTGGATGGTTTTTCCGGCGCTTTTGAGTATGGCAGTGCTGAGGCCTTGGATTGCAATTCCCTTGCCTTTCTTCCCAGTTTTGATGAATTCTTTTCCAGGCTTCTCAGTCAATGATAAAAAGGAGTTTTGGTCATGGAACATATGGATTGAGCATCCACTGTCCAGGATATAAAAATTGGAGTGAGGTTAGGTCAAATGGTTTGTAGTGCAGAAGAAGGAGTAGTCAACAAAGTGAGATTCTGCCCGGTTTTTCTTCTTGACACTGCGTCTTCCTTTATTAGACAACTTTTCAGGTTGAAGCTCAGGGAATTCTACCCAGCAGGATGAAGCGGGGTGCAACTTGACGGCAGGGTTGTTTTTCCCATTCTTGCATCTGGGAGTATCAGAATCCTTTGGGTTGTTGGAGTGATACATTGTTGTGTTGGTGTCAGAGGTTTTGGCGGCTTTTGATTGCACTTCATTAGGGTGCTAAACAAGATGATTCAGAACAATCATAACAAAACGTTTGTTTCCTGAGTGCATTATCTGAGATCGGATGGCCTTGAGAGTGTCCAGCAGCTTGAACAGAATCAGATAACTGAGGATGTCATTGGGTAGCACTATTCCTACTTCATCAATCTTTCCAAGGTGGGCCTTCACTGAGGTAACAAAAACATCTATGTTGCTTTGATCAAACCCTAGGTACATGAAGTTGAAGAACATGCAGGCTTGATTGGCAGCTTGACTGGAGGCAAAGTGGTTCTTTGCGGCGAGTCAAATCAGTTTTGACAAATCTTCATTTTCCGGGGTTATAATGTTGGTGTGGGTTCCAGGATCCAGTTTTGACATGAGATAACCTGCCATTTCATTGTCGTCTGGTATGTCCACGTGGAGGTTGGCATATTTAATCAGATCCAGTATCCCTTGCATCTTAAATATTTGCTCCATTTTCTTCCTCCAAAGAAATAGTTAGTTTTGGTTAGTAGTGGAGTTGATTCCATAAGGGATTTCAGTGCCAATGCTTTGAAATTGCCTTCAACTCCTGGTCCAGGTTATTTGGTGGTCCTTGCCATGTTTGTTAGGCTCGTTTGATCCATCCTTTAGCTTTGAACCGTGAGAAAGGATTGAATGAATGATAAACCTAGACCAGTCTGTTCATATTGCAGGAAATGGTAAGCAACAAGAAACAGCCAGAACACAAACATTCAATAGTAATGAACAATAACAAACAGGAGAATTGCCTCTAGGGGCAGGGTGATGGCCCTTGAATTGACTAAGTAGATTATTCAAGCACTAGAGACAATACCAATGCCAATCCTTCCAGATAGAGAGACTTATTAACCAGGATGGATCCCATCAGTTTGATCATCTGGAGATTGAGCTGAAAGATAGGAAGGTACATACTCCTATATCAATGCTGACGGCAATCTGGTGAACAAGTCAAAGTTGTAAACCAATCAAGCTGGTTCAGGTTGAAAGTTGATGCAATTGTGGCTGGAGGTCAAGGCGGATGGTTGAGTCTACAAGGGTTGAAAGTAAGACAGCTAATATATGAGTGGAGGAGTTTTTTGAGTTGTCTCCCCATGGTGGAAGTATCTGTGACAGCTGACTGTTGCTGACACCTGTTGTGGCCAGAGAAGTACTTGCCGCGCTTGGCAACAACTTCTGAGACAATGTGAAAAAGAGCAGAGAGATACTGAAACTAAAGACACGACACAAGAAAGGCACAAATGCAGTATAGACTGAAAGACTGAGTAGATGGAAGAATGGTGGATTGGAAGAGAACAATTGAAATGAATATCAACACAAAGATCACCCCAAAAATCTTCCCCGCCGTCTACTGTGATGAGCCACAAACACCCAAAACAACAGAACCAATCCTCCTCCAAAAAATGCTCCACCTTCTCCGCTGAAAGCTTAACCAAAGGGTGCGCCTCCACCCACCCCAACAAGTCATCCCAAGCCACAAGCAGATACAGGAACTTTCCTGCCTTGATATGGACCATGTCCAGTGAGACCCTCCCAAAAAGGGTGTCCTCACCTGTTGGAATACTCACCTCCCTTGGTAATCTGGTACTCCACTGCTGAAAAGCTTTGCAACTCCTCACCCAATCTTGCACTGCTTTCCCCAAACCGGGCCACCAGAACCTGTTCTTTACTCTCCTCTGCATCTCTGCCTCTTCCCAATGGCCTAAGTCATCATGAAGACTCCACATAAAATCCTCCTGATACTCCCGCCTTGTAACCACAACCAAGGGTATTGGAAGTGCGTGTTTACACAACTGCCCGTCCGGGCAAAAGAAAAGCAAAACCTTCTGCCAAACCCATCTAACCTCCATTTCAAACAAACCTTCAGGAAAAAGAAGGGTTCAAAGATACTTTTCCAGTGCCTGAAACCTTCCAAACTGTTTCAGGGTAAGTTTCACAACCTCTGCAGCCATTGCTGCCACCATCAGAAGATTTTTCTCCACATCCAAATCCCCTTCTGCTGCGCGCCAGACCCCTGGATACCAAGACAACGCATCCTGCATTGTAAACGCCTTCCCTGGAACATTCCTGACCTTGAAATTGAACAACTGTAAGTATGCAATCCACCACATCATAGGAGAATTAGGCAAGGTTGGGGAATTAATCATCCTATCCAGCACTTCCCCATCCACCAGGAGTTCAAAAGGCACTCCCCACAGAAAATTCTGTAATCTCTGCACAATCCTTGTCACCACACACAACTCCAACTTGGGCTGCACGTACCAAGATTCTACCTCCAAAAAGGTTACCAACTCATAGAGTACTGGCCTGTCTTTCCCTTCATCTTCCTGGGTCAGCACACCGCCAGAACCAAACTTGCTCAAGTCCACCACTAGTTGGATCTCTCCTTTTTTGTAGTCAAGGTCCTTCAACAGTATTTTCTGCCCAAAAATCTCCTTCAGCTCCCGGAACAAGCAATTGCATTCCTCTGTCCAAACCCACTCAGCCCCCTTCCTAATTGGTTTTTTCAACGGGCTAGCTATCTCTTCAAAATGCTCAATGAAGAACCGTGCCCATCCACATAGACCAAAAACTGGGAAATGTGAGTAGCATTCTGCGGAGTAGGCCATTCCAAAACTTTGTTAACTCTGGCCTTAGTGATTCTCCTCCCTTTTGGGGAAACCTTGTGGCCAAGGACTTCTAAGGCCGGAATGCACACCACAAACCTTTTACCAGAAAAGGTCAAACCTGCTTCCTCAATCCAGAACAGGATTCTCTCCAAAGTCTTCCCATACTCCCAGACAAACCGTCTGATTCCCAAATTTCCTGTGGCCCTTTTATACATGGGTCATTGATGAATATCCGCACTTTTTCCAGAACATTGTCCTGCAAAATCCACATCATCTGCACCTGTTAAACTGCTACAGAATTATTTTCCCCCTGCAGAAGCTGCGTTAACTGAAGTTGCCCCAACTGCGTTTCAAACGGTGTCATTGGACAGGACTCCAGATGTAGCTCCTGCTGATTGTACCCTCCCATGACGTCTACTAACCCATAGCAGACTCTTCTGGTCATATTCTCCACAAACTCCTATACCTGCCAATGCAACCCAGCGTCTCTGATTGTGACCAAGTTTAACCTCTGAAGGGCATGGACAATCCACAAACTCTTCCTTTCCTGCTTTATTAATGCAAAAATGGGACTAGAATAACTAGAACAAGAAGGCTTGTACAGACCTGTCCGCAAACTCTCCCGCACCAACTCCGTAAACTGATCCCTAACCGCTACAGGAAAAGGAATGGGTTTAATCTTCCAAGAGTTTTCAGGAACCATAGGTATCTGGTAGGGGTCCCCAATCTCATGCCTGAGTAACCCCCACTCCTCCAGACAAAAGTAAAGCGCCTTCCTCCGCATGAAAATCACCTCCTTGAGTAATTGTACTTCCTCCTCTCACAACCACTCCTCTGGCCCAAAGTTGAGTTCCTCCATCTGCTCCTCCGTCAAGCCCCTTGGATCCTTCTCCAGGATTGCAGGTGTCAAAGGAAACTCATAAGGGTCCCATGACCAACAGATAGGCCTCATTGGTTTATTTAGTTCCTGGGTCATTGGCTTGTTCTGTGGTTGTACCTTCTTAGCAACCAGTTTGTATTTGCTACCAAACACTTGCACCTTAACCAACTTCAATCTCTTGGTTTTCTCCTCTATTTTTAATTTTTGGCCTAAAACAAAATCCGTGTTGCTCACAATTTTGGCACAAGGGTAGCTGCTTGTGCTGACACCCATTAGAGTCCTATACAAGGAAGGACTTAATTTTGATCCTATCCCTGCTCCCATCATTTTTACGCCAATCCCTGCTCTTCTCCATACTTCCCAAATCATGTTGGACTGCGCTAAGGGGTTTCCTCCTTCCTTCTCCTCAACTGTTGATCTTCTGCGCAAGGATGGAGCCTTCCACGCACAGGCCACGTGGCAGACATCTAAAAATCTTTCACCAAATTGTGGTGACTGCCTTCTGCAAGAGGGCAGCCCTTATGTTCCCATCTGCCACTTTCAGGCCAACAGATTGTTGTCTTATAGTGTTTCCCCAAGGCGTCCGCAACTGCAAAGAGTTCTTCCCTAGTATCCAGACAGAAGCCAAGATATTTCCAGAAGGTAAAAAGGAGCAGCCTACCAAGTATGACATCCAAAAAACAGCCAAGCCAATACCTTTTCCACTTCCGTTATTTCCTTCTCCACCACCCCTTTTACCAGGAATTCAAAACCTTTCAAAGTCCGCAACCCAATGTTTGCCTTGTGTCAGACCAATCCTGCATTGTTTTCCAATTTCAATGGAAGGAATTTTACCATTGAATGGCTATTGACCATTTTCCAACACTGTTTGCCTCCAATCTGCATTTCTACATATCCCAAAGGGCACATCATAGCACTTCTAACTCCTAAAACTTCTGCCCCCGCATTGAGAGAACCAAACTTTGCCTCTTCCCTGGTTTTTGGGTTGTCCTCCTTATTCCCCGCAAATTTCTTGAATACCACAACCATCTCCTCTTCCATTACTGGTGATATTTCCACTAGTTCCTTTAAATTTAGGGAAACCGGGTGGTCCATTCTGCAAATTCTCCTTGCTACTTCTCCTGCCCTCCTTCTGGATCCCCCTGTTTTGACTACAACTGCCTGTTCTGGTGCTTTTGTAGGATTAGGATCATCAAGATCCATTCTCCTCTCATTGGAGAAAACCACTCTAACCTCTGCCAAAACTTCTTGGAGTTCCCAAGTTAAAGGAAAAGTGTACCCCGCTGAAGCTGTAGCTTCCTTCTTCTCTGCCACTGCTGCTCAAGCCAGATCTTGTGGCAAAGTTTGATCCAGAATATCCGGTATAGTTTCTCCTAACCGGTAACAAAAATCCCTTCCCTCTTTCTTAACTATCTTGCTCTGTACATCCGCACTCAGATCTTTACACAACCTTTTAAGATGGCCGTCTTCCCGGCAGTAATAGCATTGGAAGACGCAAGGCTCCCCTTTGTTCCTTGGCAGCCTCCTTGATGGCCCCTGATTTTGTGCATTAGATGTTGTTTTTGGTGGTTCCGGGACTGTTCAGGCTGGCTTTTCTATAGCCTTCTTCCAGAAAAGACACATTTTGTTAAACATCTCCATCATTTCAGCAGTTTCCTTTGGTTTTACCTGCCCTTTTACCCTTTTCACCTGTACATCCTTCTTCTCCAAACCCTTTGGGGCTTCCTCCATAAGTTCTGCTATTTCCAACTTGCCTAAAACCGCTGCGCAGATTTCCTTCATGTCCGCAAGTAGGGTTACCCCTCCATCCCGCAAACTATGAATTAATCATCCTTTGTGAAAATTTGTGGACCCTTTGGGGAAACTCAGAGCTAAGCCCCCACATAAAAGTCCTGTTGACAGAGCCAGTATTCTCTGCCAAAATTCTGTTTTGGACAAGGTACTTCAAAATGCAATCAAATGAGAAACAATACACACCAAACAAAGTCCTCAAGGAAACACCTCCTTCCCTTGCCATTTTGGTTGCAAGATGCTCAAGATTCACTTTGCGGAGCCTCTGATCCCGTGACCCCCATTTTTCCACTATTTCCCCCTGCAACCTTCCCAAATCTTGTTATCCATAGCCCTTCATATCACCCATGTCCAGCAGATCCTCCTCATCCAGAATGAATTTCACAATTTTCCAGACCTGGTCAACGTCATTTGCACCTTTGCTGTTGGCCATGCTCTCAAACGTTTCCAGAAATTGGTGAACATCCTCCAGAAAAAACCTAACTGCAGGGTAGTCCCTCAGCCTAGTTTTTTCTCCGCTCCCTTGCTGCTTTTCTGGAATCTCTGGTGCCCCATACGTTGATTTTCCCCCATGGCCACTCTCAGCGGTGGCCCCGCCGGACTGGCAGTCTGACAAGGGTCGCTTTGATATGGTGGTGTGCTACCGGTTGCCTGTTGCGGAGTTGGAAGTGAGTTGTCAAAACCAGCCTCAAAGTCTGCCATCATCTTGGATGTAAAATAAAGAATAAGAACTAAAAAAATTATATCTCCGCAGAAGGTACCAGGTATTATAACAGAGAAAGGAATTTCCTGGCCAGACCCCCAATTTGTGGAAAGAGATTGTGTGTTGGGAAATTCTCTGTAAAAATATGTAGTTTTACGCAACAATCTTGCTCCAAGTTCTGGAAAGTCCACTAGCCCTTGAGTCACACTCCTTTACCTCTGAAATTCTTAATCAAACACCACTTCTGCACCCAAGCTGGAAACCACTAAAGCTAACTTGCAATGAAACAATAGTAAATAAACAATACAGACTCCCCAACAAGCTCCACACTTGAACTATTTCCCTAAATATGACCTCCAAGAACTTTTTCTGGTAATTACACTCCAAAGTAACAGAAGAAAAGAATCTAAATATAATTTGCCGTACAATGTTCTTTTTCTATACTCCAATAATCCAATGATTTGATAATTCTCCCCTGATGTTCCTGATGTCCCCCATGTTCTCCCAGACATAAAATCTTCCTTATATATACAACAAATAGCAAAAGAATGAAAGACCCCTATTTTCTCTGTGCATTCCGCACTGACCCTCTTTAGCTACTCCAGAAAGGAAAATAAACTTCTAATAAAAGTCTCCGTGAATTTGGTGAGAAAATTAGGTTTGGTAACCAAGACCAAGCTATATATATATTTCATTCAAAGAACCAGAGTAAGTCCTCCTGCCGTGGAATCATGATGAGGAATCAAAGACGACAAAAAAAATAAAACCAACGGAGTACAATCTGGCTAATAAGTTAGCTTCAATGTGTCAAATGCAAGTAAAGGATTCTTAGAGCAGATGAAAGGTTATTAGCCAGGTAAACAGACGATGAAGCCAGTTGAGAATGAAGTCGGATGTCTAAGCGCCTTGATCGATCTAAAAGGGTGTTGCGTAAGTTGACTGAATGAGGAGTTGGAAAACATTAGTTCTTACTTGATTCGGACTGGCTGCTTGCTGACTTGAGTTGATGATTTGTGGCTTCGCGTGATTCGAGAGGTTTGATGTTTGAGGTTGATGGTTTGATTCGTAGTTAAATTGGATGAGGGTCGAGTCTAGGTTCAAGTACGACCGGGTAGAGTTGATGATTGGTTTTGAATATGAAGTATTCTCAGTCGGGAGTATAGAGTGTCTCGAAACAGAGAGAGCAATAGGAAATGAATGAAATACATGGAAGGAAAGAGAATGACAAGTGTCAGAGACTTGTCACAGAAACAAATAGGAAATGGCCGGTTGAACATGTGTCACGCACGAGATTGAAAATACACAACAACATGGCAGCAGACAACAAGATAGAGTAATTTGTAGAGAAACTGAATACGTAAGAGATCATTAGTGAATCAGTAAGAATTTTAACATTTGGCACTGACCCTCCTTAGCTACTCCAAAAAAAACATAAACTGCAAATGAAAGACTCCTTTTCCCACTTCCTCCGTGCGTTTGCCACTGATCCTCCTTACTAATATTCTGGCCCTTACCCAATCCAATGATTTGCAGTAGATTCAATAATCCTTTTGCCAATTTCCCTTAAGAGTTCAGTCGCGCCAATGCATAACTAACAACAGATCCCTGTCAATCTTTCCTAGCGGATCACTCCCGATCCCGCATGCAGCATAACTACAAATTACCAACAACCCGCATGCTGCCTCCTCAACTTTAGCCTTCATTGCCCCACAGCTCTGCAACCTCAGTGCATATCTCAAAATTGGCCTAATCCATACTAGTTAGCTTTGATCACTTGCTTTGGCATTATCAAACCCCTAGCCGCGGAGGGAAAGTTATGTTTGACCACGCTCAATGTCTGTAAAAGACAAAAACTCCAGTTCTTCTTGTCATTGTGCCCGCAAAAAGCAGGCGCCGCTGTAAGACTCCAAACAGTGCTGGGCCGTGGCAGTTCTGTGGAGGGGAAAGGTGCTGTTTAGGCTGCCCTCCTGAGTGTTACAAAAATATTTAAATGTAACCAAGATCAAAGTCCAGAATCTGATAAAAAAGGGACCAAAATGTAAGAGGATAAAGATGATAGTAGTCGGTAGCAGGAAACAACACTATCTGAGGCAAGATGATGCCGGGGAAAACTTGAATAGAAGAAATAAAGGATTGTTCAGAGTTCAAAAAGACAAGGCAATTGTAAGTGACAACGCCCAGAAGCTAATAACTCTGGTTTTCAGCAGAAGCTTAGGAAAGATGAACTCAATCCCAAACAACCTCCAGGTTCTCAATGAACCTGCCCAACTCTCCTCAGTCAAACGCTTGAAGGGTACCAGATAACTGTGGGTGGCTGCACAAGACAAAGCTTATTGTTTGATGACGCTCTAGAAGCAAAGCAATAACTGATTCAAACAAGAATAACCCAACACTTCTCAAGGGACTCAAGAATAGCGTGGCGGAGTTCAACTTCAAAAGAAGTGAAGGGAGGTTTAACACTTCAGGTTTTAAGCTTAATAAAACCTCTTCAGTCAAACGTCACTGGTTCCAGAAAGATAATCAAAGGATGATCAGGACCAGTATGGTTGGATAAAGGGATCAGGAGTGGCGTAACACACTCAAGAATTCAACAAGTCAAATTCTTCTTCAACAAGCAAAGCTATTTGTTGGTGATAAAGATCAAGGATCAGGGTTTGAGTATGTAGGCTCAAGGATCAAGGGGCAATCATGAATATACCCAGAATTCAGTCTCAGATAAAGGGGAATGAGACCCCACAGATAATATATTTCAAGATGGTAGTGATGATGTTACTCTCTGGTAAGGTACCCTATCATCCCCTCCCAAAAGGCAGGGGAGAGCCCCTCCTTATATGTGCAGGAGGCCCTGTTAGACTATGTACAAGTGATTCTACAAATAGAGCAGAATTTTTTTTTTTTGATTTCAGATGATCAGAAAAATTGATCACGCGGGCTGGTGGAGATCCGGCCTCCCTGACTGGGGTGGGATCTTTCTCATCCCTTCACCTCTCTTGCATCCGTCCGCAGACGACGGGCACGACAACACCGGGATCACCCACCCCTCATCCAAAGGTGGAAGGGGTGGGAAAAAAGAAATGAACCAGACCGCCCGCGGATGTCCGCGGGCGGTAGACAACGTTTTTCCACCCCCACACAAAGATGGAAGGGGGTGCAAGTTATTGATGGATTGGTGTTGGCTGATTTGCGGACCAAGGGGGGGGTTGAGTGTTCAATGAGGAGGGAGGCACAGCTGTGAACAATGGTTCCCAAGTTGGGACGCCAGAGGGTACAATGGGCGTCCAGAAGTTCGCCAAGTCTTACCAAAGCATCTCTGCAGGTGGTTGTGCTGTGATGACTGAGTTGAAGGAGCAAGTCATCAAGGCTCAGGTTGAACTTGGTGGTGGGAACGGACGCATCCAGGGATCAAATGGTCTGGTTGGGGATGGTGATGGACTTGGTAGATTAGTCTGACAAGACCCGAGAGGGGAGGATGAGGGCAATGCGGGTCTTGAGTCGGAGGATGCACAGGAGGAAGCCAATGGGGCGGAATGGGAAAATGCAGGCAAACAAGAGGTGAGGCTACTAAAATTACTGCTACTACTGGTGACACTGGATGAGGCAGGGGATGTGGTTGGATTGTGAAGGGGATCGTGATGATGGCAGGGCTGGATGTGGGATGGTTTTGGATGATGGTGATTGAGTGGAGTTTTGGGATTGTGATGGGGTGTGAAGAATTGGAGGTTAGGACAATTGAGGCCAAGATTAGGATGATGATGAATTGGGTTGCTGGTGGGGATATCTTGGGCCAAGCAGGTCTTGGCCCGCGTGTTTGGCCAAAAGTAAAGGGGGGAACAAAGAGAGAAGGGATTGAACGCGATGCCTAGGTGATGAGACCAAGAGAGGCCTTTCCTAGACCACTGGGAAAGAGGAATTTTTTGCAGGATGAGGAAATTGGAGGAGTGATACTGATAAAAAAAAGAATTCCAATTTTTTTTTTTTTTGGATAAATGACACCTAAATAAAAGAATTTTAGAAAAAATTTTGAATTTTCCGCATCTGTTCCAGGGTTTCCAGATTTGGTCACCACACCGCACCAATGCTGAGCCCTTAGCTAATTCACTCTGGAATAGACAGTCAGCCAATGCGCTTCTCTGAGCCTATTTTGCTGCGGAATTCCAACCACAGCTGAGCCACTCCAAGTCAAATTTCCAGTGCTGAGCCTACTTGTCTCCGTGTCTATAAATAACCACCACAACGTAAATGGAAGTTTGTTGTCTGCCACTCTGCCCAGCGGATCACCCTTGCTGTTGTACCTTTGGGGAACTGAGGATCCTGAAAAAAGGAGCACAAGACCATGTAAATCCCAGACTGCTGCAGCAGTAGACTCACTGCCCCTTCCACCAAACCTACTTAGATGAAAATAGATTCCGTGTCAAGGTGCTCCAGGCCCTCAAATGGATCCTCCCGTGGATATGGCAACAGTGCGTTGTGCATTGTGAAAGCCTTCCCTGGAACATGCACCACACTAAAAGAGAAGAGCTGAAGGAATGCCACCCACCTGGTGATAGGGGCTTTTGGCAGTGTTGGCAAGTTGATCATCCAGGCCAAGGCCTCCATGTCCACCAAAAGCTATAAATTCATGCCCCAAATGAGATGCTGGATTCTCTGCATGATCTTGGTGACTCCGCATAGTTCCAATTTTTGCTGTGAATACCAACTCTCCGTTGCATTCAAGGTCATGGACTTGTAGAGGACCAGCCTATCCTTACCTTCCTCCTCCTGCATCAGAACACCTCCCGCACCAAACTCACTCAAGTCAACTGCAAAACAAATCCCTCCTGTTTCATAGTCAAGGTCCCAGAGGACAATATTGCAGCCCACAATCTCCTTGAGCTTTTCAGATGCTGTGTCACACCCGGCCGTCCATTCCCACATTGCCCCCTTCCATTTCAGCGCCTGTAGTGGGCTTTCAACTATGGCAAACTGCTTGATAAACATGCAAATGTAGCTGCATAGCTACAGAAACTGGAGGATTTGCAACAGTTTCTGCAGGATTGGCCACTTGAGGACCTTGTTCCACTTATTTTCTGGAATCCTTCTACTGTTGAAAGCCACCACATGCCCCAACACCTCCAGCACGGGAACAAAGACTGCCAACTTACACCCCAACACCATAAGTCCTGCCTCCTCAATCTGGAACAGGATCCGTTCCAAAGTCTCTGCGTACTCCCAGATGAAGCAATGAATCTTCAGGGCCTCCTCCAACATGGCTCCTCCGTAATCTGTCCTTGGTTCCTTGATTCCTGTGTTTTTGATAAAAATCAAGAGGCCGTCAGGAAGATTGTCATGCAGAATCCAAGTCATCTGAGCCAGATGGACTGCCACCAAGTTTGTCAAGCCTTGCAGCAACCGCATTAGCTGCATCCTTCTCAATCCTGTCTCAAATTCAGTTAGCTGCCGCAAGTCAGGGTGGAGCTTGCACTGATTGTACCTGCCCATCACATCAACCAATCTGTAACACATGTGCCCTGCCATCAATTCCAGGAACTTTTCCAAGCGCCGGGGAAATCCCGCGTCTCCAATGGTGAAGGAGTTGAGCTGCTGCAGATTGTAGACAATCCTAAGCAATTTTCCATCCTGCTTAACCACCACAAAGATTGGGCTAGAGTAGCTTGAAGCTCATACAACCCCATCCTGATGCACTCCTGAACCAATTCAAAAAGGTTTCCCAAATGGTCCAAGGGATCAGAATCCGCTTGATCTGCCAGGGCTTGTGAGGAAACGTGGGAATCATGTAGGGGTTGCCAATCTCACCCTTCAAAAATCCGCGCTTGTTGGGTCCAAAGGCAAGGGCCTTCTTGCGTAGCACTATCACCAACGCCAACAAATCCTTCTCCTCCACACTCAACCACCCTGGAGGTAAAAAATTAAGTGCCTCAATTTGTTCATCCATGATCCCTGCCAACCGCATTACCCACCCATGCTTCTTCAAAGGACTTTCCCAGGGATCCCAAGACCAGGAAATTTTCTGGAGAGGCCCGTTCAATCCCTGGAGCATTAGCTCATTCTGGGGCTGGACCTTCTGCGCCACGGGCTTGTACCCTTCCACCTTGCACCTGACCATCTTTATGCACGTGCTGTCATTTTCATGAATCCTGCCAACAATCAAACCATGGCTCTTGCCTTTGCTCACAAGTGTGGCACTTTGGTAGGGTTTTCAAAGTACAGTACCTTCCTGAAATGCATACTGGGGAAGTGGAATTACTTCTTCCATATTCACTCTCTGCGCACCCCCCCCCCCCCTCCACCTGCTCCTATCTAGTCAAACATCTGCGCAAAACCAGAGCCCATCCCGCCCGGCACCCACAGTCAACTAGGCAAAATCCTCTGAGGGGTGAAACTCTTGGTCAGCCCCCCCATTGGATTTTTCCTCCTTGCCAGCCGCTGCCGCCTGCACACATTTCCCCTTCCGGTGATTGCAGATTTTTGTCTCAAACAAGGCACTGGAAGCATCTTCCACGGTCAGCGCCTCCGTCCATTCCTCTGCGTTGAAAGCCATTCAAGCCCAGAATCAAAACATTAACAGCTGCCCTAAGATCACATTTCCACACTCCACCACAAGGAACAACAGCAGCTTCTTGAACCTTGCAACTTCCACCCCATCCACCCAACATTCTCCGCCATTAAATGCCCAAAGCCCCATTGCACACTTCCTAAAAACCAGCCCCAACTCATCCACCAGTCTTGTTGGAAGAAGTTTAACCATCAACCCACTGTCTACTATTGCCCACACTTTCACGCCTGCGATTTTCATTGAGATGTAAGCAGGCGTCACCAACACTGACTTGGAACTGCACAGCTTGCCTTCCCCTCCCTCCTCTGCCATGTTCACCCCCTGAACTGTTTTTTGGAGCCAGCCATTTCCACACTCCTTCAGCGCATGGACCATCTTGTTGATGACCACCATTGAAACTGTGACCAACTCCTGCAGGTTGAGAGGAATTGGCATCTTTTTCCCCATCACCCTTTGCACAATCTCTGCAGCCTTTGTTTTCCCTCCAAAGATAATTGGCGGCGCATTGCCTACCGGACCATGCACAACAATTATTTGGGCCTGAACCAATGGCCACTGTGGTGACCAATCTGGGACACCTCACAGATTATGTAAATTTTTGAAATTTTTTACATCCCCTTATCCATCAATACATCTTTCAAAAAAAAAAAAATCTTGTTCCTCTATGGGTACCCACTCATTTCCCATTTTCCCAGCTCTTCCCTGTCCTAGTGGTCTAGGCAGGCCTTCCTTGGTCATCCAACGCCTGCCTCCTCTGTTCAATTCCCCCGTCTTGCACATGCTTTACCCTGATTTTTTGGCCAAGCATGCGCGGGCGGCCATCCCTCCTCAACTCATCACCACCATCCAATCACCCTCCTCCATGGATCTCTCCATCTCATTGGCCATCAACCCTCAATTGGAAAAACCTCCCAGCTCCACTGCCTATCTTTGCCGCCATTGACTGATGACTGCAAGCTTTGCTTGCGGTCATTGGTGACCTCATGACCAGCCCCCCCATCATCCATCTGTTCACCGCGTGAGTTTTGTCACAGGAACAATCTGCTTCACCTGACCCAATTGGTCATTCCCATGACCAATCTCACCTCCATCCTCATCCGGTTGGTCGCACCAACCAATTCCCTCTCCCACCAGCATCATTGCCCTATCCTAGCTTTGACCAATTTTCCCCAACAATCCGGACAAATTGGCTCTGCCCAATACCTCTCTGATGCCCACAAACCAAAATTGTTGTTTGCAGCCATCAGAACCTTTTCACCACCACCAACCAATGACTGTGAGCATTGCTTGAAGCCATTGGTGACTTTTCACCACCTTCATTGATTCTCCCTTGGCCAACCACAGTTGCCGCCGGTCAAACCCGTCAAACCTGCCATCCACTGCGGCCATTGTCCTTGAAGCGGGCAGATTTCCACCTCCATACTCTGTCTTTTTCTGTCTCTCTACCATTTCAGGCGGTTCCTGTTGCCAATCTTCATTTTTCAAAAAAAAATTCCCCACTCATTTGTAAGTATCTCTTTTAAATAGTCTACAGACCTATTTTCTATAAAAGAAGGGGTTTCCCCTTCCTTTTTGCATCATCCATCTCATATAGTAATCAATAATCTAATCATTCCGGAGGGCCTCTTTCCCTTCATCTGCAACTTTTGTGCTGGATATATCTTTTGATTGCCCCTTGATTTTTTGAGCCTCCATACTCAAACCTTGATCTGTCCATCTGTGACCTTGATCCTTATCACCAACCATAGCCTTGCTGGTTGAAGAAAATTCTTTCTTCTGGAATTCTTGAGTGTGTTATACCACCCTTGATCCCTTTTTCAGACCATACTGGTCTGATCCTTCCTTGTTCATCTTTCCGGATCCAGTCACGTTTGACTGAGATGTTTCTTTAAGCTTGAAACCTGGAGTGTTAGACTTCCCTTTATTCTTTAAAAGTTGAATTCTGCCACGCTGCTCTTGAGTTACTTGAGAAGTGTTGGTTCATTCTTTTTCAAATCTGTTATTGCTTTGCTTCTAGAGATTCATAAACAAATTGCTTTTGTTTTTGTTCAGCCACACACAGTTTTCTGGTACCCTTCAAGTTCTTGATTGCGGATAGTTGGGCAGGTTCAACTCAATCCCAACCAACCTCCAGGTTCTCAATGAACCTGCCCAACTCTCCGCAATCAAGAACTTGAAGGGTACCAGAAAACTGTGTGTGGCTGAACAAAAACAAAAGCAATTTGTTTATGAATCTCTAGAAGCAAAGTAATAACAGATTTGAACAAGAATGAACCAACACTTCTCAAGTAACTCAAGAGCAGCGTGGCAGAATTCAACTTTTAAAGAATAAAGGGAGGTCTAACACTCCAGTTTTATCTTCTGCCATCAACCAGAGTTACCAGCTTGTGAACGTTGTGACTTACAACTGCCTTGTTCCTTTGAGCTCTGAACAAAACTTTGACTTATTTTGTTCAATTCTTTCCCTGCACCATCTTGCCTCAGATAGTGTTGTTTCCATTTGCTACTGACTATTCCCAAACTCATCCCTTACATTGGTTCCTTATTTACAATTTCCTGGATCTTGATTCCGGTTACATTTAAATATTATTGTAACTCTTAGGAGGGAAGCCTAAACAGAACCTTTCCCCTCTGTAGAACTGCCTGTGGCTTAGCACTGTTTGGAGTCTTACACCACTCCTTGGCATCCACATCCATCTTTATCCATCACAACCCGCTTTTCCACCACCAAAGCCCTGAATTCCGCCTCCACGCGTGGGACTAGCCACATTTCCAGCGTGGTAACAATTCCAAGTGACACCTGGGCAGTTTCCATGGGACAAGTGATGCACGCTCAAACCTGCTGCATGGGAGGCAGCTGAAAAACTCCCAAGTCCACCTGCTTGCCTGTTGGGAATATGTACATTTTCCCGGATGTGAGTACCAGCCCCCATCCATGTCTTTAGTCAATTCCACGCAATTGGACTTCCAATGACCCTTATTTCTGCAACAGGTGCACATGCAAACCCCAAATCCACTCAAAGGCCCGCTTGTGGGTTAGAAGCCCTCCACCATGCAAGATGGTGTTGCATGCGGCTGATTTTTCATCTGGCCAAGGAGAATCCAAAGGTCCCATAGCATATCCGTGACCTTGCTTACCGGCAAATCTGATGACTGCTGGGGCGCTGCTGGCCACATGACCATTGACAAAACTGCTGGTGGTTCCTGCATTGGAGCTTGGACTGAGTGAACAGCTGGCTTCTTCAAGGCTGCAGTGAACAACCTGGCTGTGTCCTCAATCAGCTCCTCCAGGTCAATCTTGCTTTCCACTGCCTGGAAGATCACCCCTAGGTCTGGAAGTGGCGCAACACTCCTGTCTACCAACCTCTTCACTAACCCATGCTTGAACAAGTACTGCTGCACCTGCAACTGGAGTTGTGGAAAAAGTCTGCCCAGAAATGCCTGCCTCATTGCCTCTGTCTGTCCCGCCACCAGCTGTTTCTTCTCCAAGTATCCATAGATGTGTTCAAACATTAAGATATACTCAGCCAAGTTGCCTTGTGTCTGTACTCCCCCGCGCACAATTTCTTCCGCCGCCGCCTGCTTGAAGTCACTCTCTGGGAAGAGAGGCTTGCGTTTTTCCCACCTTGTCATCATCTTGGTCCACAACCTTGTCTGTTGCCAAGCCTCATCACCGGCCATACCCTCCACGTCCCAAAGCTTACTCTTTTCCGTAATGAACAGAACAACGGTCTGGACCTTTTCCTTGCTTTTTGCATGCTTGTAATCAGTGATATCCTAAAACCTCACCAGATAAAGCCCAATATCTGTGGTTTTAAACAGGATTTGCGGGAAGTCCTGCATCCTAAGCCATACCTGTCAAGGAGCCTTGACCAATTCCAAAGAATCCAACTGAGGGTGAGCAAAACCGCTGGAACAAGTGGTTGGTGGTGGAGGAGGGGTCGGTCCACTTGGTCCCAACTGTAGAGGGAATGATGGCAGAATTTTTGATCCTGGATTAGTTTTTGGTAACATTGCACCTGCTACCTTTCACAGACTAGGAGAAAAATTTATTTCCCGGCCAGGCCCCCAGATGTGGAAACAAGAGAGCAATAATCCCCTAAGTTGTCCTCAAGTTCAGAATTTATTGGTCCAAGCGTCTGTAAGGAGGTTGAGTGCTAATGGGCTTTGAGAATAAGAGTTATTTATAAGAAAAAGATGAGTAAAGAGAATGATGTTGTTTATTCCTTTCCTTCAATCCTCCCTAATCCTTCCCTGGTAAGATACAATGATATGATCCTGATACAACCTGGAGTTGAGAGTGAGTTTTTAAGTCCTCCCTCTCAACCCTAACCTAATTAAAAGGGAAAATGAAAGCCTAACAACAAAATTAAGAAATACCCCGAAAATCTGGAATGCTAGCCCAACCATAACCCATACCGCCCAAACCCTTCCGCCGTTATGTACGTGCGGTTTGTACTTCTCATGGTGCAGCCCTCCACTGCGCCCTACTTGGAGCCCCCCATGTTTATCTTCCCGCAAACGTCTGTGCATCCTGTGATCCCTTGATTGGTCTGTGCCTATGCTTGCGCCAACCTCCCCGGCACGTATAACCCCCCGAAATTCCCGGCTCCTGCTTTCCAAATGAGCTGCCCACAAACTTGGTTGGGTTGTCTCCATTGCTTTGTCCGCTTCATCCAAGCGGGTTTCAATCCCGCCCCGCCAAGAGTGGACCTGACCCGCAGCAAATGCTGAGCCTTGCCTACCCGACTTCTGAGCCCGCAGCCCGCAACGCAGTTCCCAATCCAAGGTCATAAATACAGCGCCACACTGCTATGAACTTGAAATTTTCAATTGCATTTATTGAGCAGTTCTTCTTATTCCAAGCCCACTTAGAATGCACCTTCCTTTTCCTTGGTGTCACAACTGGAATAGCAGTGAACCTGAAGACATCAGGCTTTTCAACTTTCCTTTGGATGTTTACTTCTTGGTATGGTTTATCAATATTTACTTGATACATTTAAATCTTAATCCATAGATGCATTTTATCTTTTCTTTTCCTTTGCTTTTCTTCATTGGATAAATAATCCTGCTCCTCTGCTTGGGTCCCCGGACTGAGACTGTTTCTCTATTGCATTCCTGTGTTATGTTTCATGGAAATTGAATCTTTGATAACTTCCATGTTATTAAAAATATTTATACAATTCTTTTTTCCACCATGAACCAATTTTCATCCTCTTTCCTTTTTTCATGGAGTAGGATTGATAAAAGCAATATTTGCACATGAATTTCCCTCAAAAAGTATTACATCCTCAACAGAGTAAGGGCCAAATCACTTTTTCTTCTGTTAATCTTCTGAGTTTTGGGTTGCTTACATTATGACTTGTAGAAAGTGTTTCTTGGAAGACCATGAGGATTTACTTGAGTATATGTGTAATAACATCTTCTGTATCAAAGAGAAATTTCTAACAGCTTGGAATTTCAAAAACCCTGACTTTGGAAACAAAAAAATGTCTTGGGTGGAAGGGGCCTATGCTACTCTTAAACAATTCCTTGCAAATTTTTTGGGAAACATGTTGGATGTTTGGAAGAACTTAGAGGTAAAATTTTCAAATCAAGTTAAATTGGCTCAGGCTGCCCTTTTAAACTCTTGGATAAGGATAGGAATAGTTCTTCCTACTGAACTGTTACAATTGGGATACAAGTCTTCTTTAGAGGCAATCAAACTTGTTGTGGAACAATTTGAGAAATTAAAGTGGAACCATGATGAGGAAGTGTGCAACAAGTCATAATGGAATACTATGGGTTTGCCCTGTTCCCTTCAGAAAGGAGACCTACTAGCCTCAAGAGGATCTTGTGTGCCTGAGGATTTTCATCCTCAGTGGAGGTTGGATTATGACCCTTGAATTCCTAGTTCTGTAAGTTGATTTAAGTTAGAGTTTTGGATTGTTCAAATAACTTTGTGATTAATGCTTTTTGATGAATGCTTTTTGAATGATGATTCCTACTTTAATAATATTTGATCCTTTTGAATTTTGAAAAGTTGATGTTGATGAGATGCTCAAAAATTTTCAGTTACATGAGAATCTCAATGCAATTATCTTGGGACATCTTGAACAAGATTATTGAGGGCTTTTGAAGTACTTGATTTGAAAGACCGCAAAATATTGATCAAAGCCAAGACTTGAACATAAGTTCTTGCAATCAAGCAGAGGCCATCAAAAATTGACAGATACCTGGAGAGATCCTTCTTGATTCAAACATGTTGAGAAGCAACTTAAGAGGTAAAAGAGAATTAGAAGAGCACCAAATAATAAAATACAAAAGATTGTAATTCTTTTATTTTGACAAGTGTTCATTTTTTTGGTTGGATCAACTGATGGAGAAATTGGTATAGTCCAAGTCAGGCTCTTCATCTGAATTTCATAGTTCAGTGGAAGAGACTGAAATTTCATTGGGGAGTTGCATTTGGAATCAGATTCCTTTTCAAAGGATGAAGCAGAAGAAATGGAGGAGTCAAACAGAAGCTCATCTTTGGTGAGTGCTGATTCCTTTAATGAGATTAGAATTGTGGCTAACTGATTTTTGATTTTAGGAAGGGAATTACGTCAATGAAATACCTGAGAACTTACATAAGTTCTTGAGTGAGTTTTTGGATCCAGTTGGTGATGGGAAATGTGTTTTTAGATTCATTGTAAAATCACTTGGGTATGATGAGCATGGATGATTTAAAGTACAAAAAAGAAATGCTTGAAAAATTGAGGCAAAATGGGGGTGCTATTCTAAGCTCCTTGGTGGCAGTAAAAATGTTGAAAAGATAGAACAAATACTTGATGTTAATGAAATCAATGAAAAGATTCTATCTTCAAAATAGCTTTCAAAGTTGGACATGGGTCAAATAATAGATCATACTTATGGAGGACCAATATGTTTCATTTCATTGGATTCATGTTATACTCATACCAATCCTATGAAAATGGGTTTAAAAGAAGCATCAGACCCAATATTCATTTCATTTTTTAGCAATAACCATTGGGTCCATCTTGTACTTGGGAAGATGTGATTCCAATCCCCCCATATTTTCCAAACCATGTTCCCTGTTTTCTGAAAAAGCCACTGGTTGGGTTGATCATCTCAAAGATTAAATTAAGTTGTATTCTAATTTATAGATTAATTTGATCATTTTGGTTTGGGTTCCGATTCTGATCTTGTAATTCTATTAATATAAAGGGTTATAAAATTTTGAACATCATGATGTTGAGTTTTTTGAGTTAACATCATTATGATAAATTTTTTGAATGAGATTTTAATTGTAAGTCAGTTCAACTTTTGTTGGGCTGATCCCATCATAAGGATTATTTTTACCTCTTGTGATGGTATCAGCTTAAGACAAGTTGAACTTGTCTTTTTTTTTGTGTTTTTACTTTAGGGCCAGTCAAGTTGAATTTGTATTTTATTTGGTGTTTTTACTTTAGGGAATCTCAATTTGAAATTTTATTTTTTGGCACTTATAATTTAGGGCTGTTCCATAGACTCTTTCCTTTTTTAATTTAATTTTTGGTTTTTTGGTTGTCTTCAGTTTTTTTTTTGCTTATTTTTATTTTATTTCTTATTTTTTTGGTTTTTTCTTAACCAAAAAATCAATATTTTTCAATTTTTTGTTTGATTTCTGTTTTCATTTTATTTTTATTTAGTTTCTTATTATTTTTATTATTTTATTTTATTTTTTTGGCCCACAAGACTTGTAGTTGTGTCAAACGGCCACACAACTTGAGTGTGGTCAGCCTTTGTGCCCCGCCTTGGTGGGGCTACACGACTACACTCAAGTCATGTGGAGGCTACATGGCTCAAATTCAGTCCATGTAGCATGCCACACGACTCAAATGAGTCATATACACAATGCATTTGAGTTGGCAATTTACCATCACCCTTCATTTTTCTTTTCAATTTTTTTATTTTTCTTACTTTTTTTTGATGTACTTGTTTTTTCATGGTTTTTTTTGTTCAAATTTTTATTTATTTTAAATTATATTTATTTTAATTTTATTTTTTTTGCTCAAAAACCTAGAGTTGTGAAAATTTTTGAACAGCATGCCACAGCTCACAATGGGTTGTGTGGCGTGGCTCATGACCCATCTGAGTTGTGAATGGCTGTATACAAACCGGAAGGGTTGTGAAACATGCCAAACATCCCATTTTTAGACATGTAAATGTTTTTTATGTTTGTTAATTTATCATGACCCTTTGAAATATTCAAATAAAGATATAATCCAGTACATAAATAATCATAAATAACATACTTCTTTGAAGAATATTCAAGATTTATTATGGAATTTGCATACATTTTTACCAAGCATATAAAATGATTAAAAATACCACATATATCTATTTCCCCAGTAGAATTGAAATATGTTGAAATATTGCAACAGAATTTCATGAAGTACAAAAAAAGAAAAGGAAAAAAGATGATTTCTTTGTATAGGGATTGAAATTGCCAGTTAGATTCAAATAAAATACCAAAAAAATAAAATCAATACATAAAAATTCAATATAAACATATAATCTGAACAAGATTAAAATCTATTGAAATATTCCAAAAAAATGATTTATTGAGTAAAATAACAAGAATAATGAAATCCAAAAGTCAGTTCTTTTAATATGAATTAATTTTTTTGATTTAATATAGATATAATTTACCAAAAATGAAAAAATAGAGAAAAAATTAATCATAAACCTGTTTCATAAAAGGAATTCAAATAACATAAAAATTACAAAGGAAGCTCCATCAAGTGCATGAATGATTGCAGAAATACAAAATTTTTATTTTTCTCATTAATCAATTGTTAAATTTGATTTTTTAATTTTTGCATTTGATGGAAATGTTGTGGGAATGTTTCAAAATAACTGTATTATCCTTTTGAAAAATATATATGTATTATTTTTATATTATTTTCAATGCTTGGTACAAATTGATCTAAAACCCATAATAAAAATTTCATTTTCTTCAAAGTTTGTTTCATATATCTTGTATAATTCTTTATTTAGTTGATTATATTTCCTTTTGGATATTTCTAAACATTTGAATTCCCAGCTTGAAATAAGTATATTTAGCTTTTTTTTCATGTTTGGTGAAAAGATATTTGTATTTCACTGGATATAGGGTAGTTCAAGCTTGTCTGGGCACATGCCCAAGTTAGCCTGATTGTTGCTAAAGTGCTCTTGGCACCCCCTAAAGCCCGCTTGGCACCCCCTAAAGCACACTTGGCACATAGCCAAGCGTGATTTGGCACATACCCAAGTTTGGGTGGGTTGGGCCAAAGTTTGGCTTGGCTGATACCCAACCCAATCAGCCTTGCCCGCCAAATTGATGATTGGGGGCAAAATTTTCAAAATATTTTTATTATTTCTTTGATAAACATTTAAATACAATTTTATTAAAACAATTTATTTTTTTTTTGAAAAAAACAAAATGTAAAAAAATAAAAAAATTTAAAGAAAAAACAATCTAAAAAATAAAAAACAAAAAAAAACTAACCATCATTCTGTTGGTTGAAACAAAAGCAAAAGTGATGGTGAGGGGAGCAAGGGGGGATGGAGCAAGGGAGTGAGGGGGATGGAGCAAGGGTGGGAGAGGGATGGATCAAGTGAGGGGGGGTCCCAACTGTCATGATTTCTCATCTCCCAAGCTGCTGCTGCAACCTCTCAACTTGGCTCCCGGTGTGAAGATTCAAAGTCTGAATCTTCAACTTTGACCTCCCCTCAGCTTGCACGTATCATCTCAACTCCTGTTTGATTCAATCTTATTCTCCATTTTTTCCCACATCCCCTCCTTGAAATCTACTCCCAACTGCTCTCTTGGCTCCACCTTTGCTTCCCTCCCACTTTCATCCTAACCACACTCTTCCTCTCAATTCCGCCATCCTCTCCTCAACGACTACTCTCAACTGCTGTAAGACTCCAAACGGCGCAGGGCGTTGGCAGTTCTGTGGAGGGGATAGGTGCTTTCTTAGGCTGCCCTCCTGAGTGTTACAAAAATATTTAAATGTAACCAAGATCAAAATTCCGGAACCTGGTAATTGGGGAACCAAAAGTAAGAGGATAAAGATTGTAGCGGTCGGTAGCTGGGAGACAACACTATCTGAGGCAAGATGATGTCAAAGAACTCTTGAATAGAAGGAGTCAAGGATTGTTTGGAGTTCAACAAGACAAGGCAATTGTAAGTGACAACGCCCACAAGCTAATATCTCTGGTTTTCAGCAGGAGCTTGGGGAAGATCAACTCCACCCCAAACAACCTCCAGGTTCTCAATGAACCTGCCCAACTCTCTGCAATCAAGCGCTTGAAGGGTACCAGATAACTGTGGGTGGCTGCACAAGACAAAGCTAATTGTTTGAAAAAGCTCTAGAAGCAAAACAAAAACTGATTCAAACAAGAATAACCCAACACTTCTCAAGGGACTCAAGAGTAGCGTGGCGGAATTCAACTTCCAAAGAAGGGAAGGGAGGTTTAACACTCCAGGTTTTTTTAAGCTTAATAAAACCTCTTCAGTCAAACGTGACTGGGTCCAGAAAGACAATCAAAGGATGATCGGGACCAGTATGGTCGGATAAAGGGATCAGGAGTGATGTAAAACACTCAAGAATTCAATTAGACAAATTCTTCTTCAACCAGCAAAGCTATTGGTTGGTGATAAGGATCAAGAATCAAGGGTTTGAGTATGGAGGCTCAAGGAGCAAGGGTGTGCTGATTTCATGCTGTATTATTTGATTATTGATGCCTCCCCTTTTCTAAAGCAGGGGAGAGACCCTCCTTATACGGGCAGGAGGCCCTGTTAGACTATGTACAACGGATTCTACAAATAGGGCGGAAAAGGAAAGAAAATCAAGTGTTCACTTGCGTCCGTCTGTGGATGGGCGCGCGCAACAATACCGGAATCACCCACCCCTTGTCCGAAGGCAGAAAGGGGTTGGAAAGGAAGATGAACCCGGCCGCCGCGGATGTCTGCGGGCGGTAGTTGACACTCTCTACCCCTTTTCCGGAGGTGGAAAGGGGTGGGAAAGTCCCAGGAAGGGCAATGGATGAAGTTTGTGACAGCGCGGATGGGCAGATAGGAGATTGGCTTGCGGCAATGGAGTAAATCCTGACGGGCTTGAGATTGGCGACTGATAGATTGAGTGAGGTGGGAGATTGACGGATCCGAGGATTGGACAAGCGCTTGGAGGTGCGGTTGGGATGGGTTTTGGTAAGTCATGGATGATTCGGGACGCGCAACGGCCGGATAGGAGATTGGGATGCGCAATGGGCGGATAGGAGATCGGGACGCGCAATGGGCGGATAGGAGATTGGGAAGCGCGATGAGCGGATAGGAGATTGGGAAGCACGATGGGCGGATAGGAGATTGGGACGCGCAATGGGCGGATAGGAGATTGGGACGCGCAATGGGCGGATAGGAGATCGGGACGGGCAATGGGCGGATAGGAGATCGGGAAGCACAATGGGCGGATAGGAGATTGGGAAGGCCAATGGGCGGATAGGATATTGGGACGTGCAATGGGCGGATAGGAGATTGGGACGCGCAATGAGCGGAGAGGAGATCAGGACGCGCAATGAGCGGATAGGAGATCGGGACATGCGATGAGCGGATAGGAGATTGGGAAGCACAATGAGTGGATAGGAGATCGGGACGCACAATGATGATGAGGGACGCAGGACGCGCAAGGAATTTTTTTTTTTTTAAAGGTGTCCAAAATGGGGCACCACACTGCTCTCTCAGCTCCACTTCCATATCCATCTTCACTAAACTCTTCCCCTCAACTTGCTGTCCTACTTGATTGATCTCAGCTGCCCATCATTCAATTTCACCAATCTCAATGCTCTCACTCAAATTCAATCTTCCTCAAGCTCAATTCCATAACCTTCAAGTTGATCAGATGTGAGGCTTCTGTCATTGAAATCTCCTTTTCATTCTCACCAAACTTATCCTTGCTTAAACTGTAGATCCTTCTTCCTCCATTGTTTTTTATTTCTTTTCTTCTCTTTCTTCCCTTTGTTCTTACTACTGGCTTCTGTCTCAACTCACAAGAAGTTTCCTTGGGTAAGACTTTGATTCCTGCTTTCTTTCCTTACTCATTCACACTCATTTTGCATCTCCCCATGTTGTCTTTAGTCCATTGGTCTTTGTAGGAAATTAAATTTGAGGACTGTTCCTCTTGAACTTATCATGGTTAAAATCCAAAGTCTCCACCAACAAAACCAGCCCAAAGAACTGCAAAAGACCAATGGACTCATCACAATCCCATCTCAAGACGTTGATGGACTCCATTCCCACTCTCTCCAACTCCAACTTCTCGTTATGGCGCTCCAAAATCATCACAATCCTCTCTCTGAAAGTAATTGCTCACTGGCTCAACTCTGTGAAACCCAAAAAATGTCCCCCAGAGACCAATCTAGAAATTTTTGGGTACATTCTTGCCAAACTGGATAATCAAACCTACATCAACTGTGTCAAGGATCATCTTCTAACAAACAGAATCAAATTGTGGAAGTCAATCAATGAGTACTATGCCTCTTATCAAACCTCAAATTGCTCAAGGGCATTCTTCAATTTCCTCAACCTCCAATTTGACCCCAAGAGAGTCAAGAAATTCATCACCAACACCAGATCCTGCCTACTTCAAATTTTGGAGATTGGGATTAAAATGGAAAACAACATAGTGGCCTATCTTCTGTTATATAAGTTTCCCCCTCAGCTTGAACACCTAAAACTGACTCTCACTCACTCACTGGGAGAAGCCAGGATCAATGCCAATCTAGTCTTAAGACATCTTAATCAAATAAAAAACAAGGTCATGGCGGGATCTTATGCATCAGCATTGGTAATCAAGAACAAAGCCATCAAGTGCAGAGCAACCTGTCACAATCCTCAGGAAAATCACGACAGAAGTAAATGCTGCTGGCTCTATCCGCATCTTTGACTAAATCACTCTGCACCCTTGCCTGAAGCCTCCGCTAACCCTCCAAAAATGCTGTCTGCTCACCTGGCCTACATGTTTGCCATGGTGTTGTCACCCATTCTTAATTGTCACCAAGTGTTTCTTGACTCCAGAGCATTGAACTGTATGTTAAACAATCCCAACTTCTTCCCACATCTTCAACCCGATGAAACAGAAATACAAACTAGCAACCCTGAGGCTCCTATCTCCTCTCTTGGTAAGGAAACGGCACTCTTAACAACAACCTTGGCTTCTCTTTACCTCCAGAACTCCCTTTATGTCCCCAACCTGGCCATAAACTTAGTGTCTCTAGGCCAGTTCATCCAAAAGGGCTGCTCATTGATTCTTCTCACCCCTAATCACTTTTCCATTCTCTTCAAAGGCAAACAAATCATGTCTGGCGTCATTGATGACAACCTTTTCTTTATCAACAAAGGCTTCAATCTTACAGCCATCTCCTTCTCCTTCATCTCTTTATCCACCATCCACAAACATTTCTGCCATCCTCATCTTGAAAAAACCTGCCTTCTCTCCAAGTAATTTCCCAATCTCAAGTGGGATAAATTTGAGTGCATCTCCTGCGCAAAGGGAAAGATACATCATCAACCCTTCCTAGGCCACCTACCTCCAAGTAAAAATTAATTCAAACAGATTCATGCAGATCTTTGTGGTCCCATAAATCCTCCTTCCCTCTCTGGATGTTGCTACTTCCTCCTACTCACCAAAAACTATTCAAAATTCAAAATGTGTTTGCCAATTTGACTCAAGTCTGACGTGCCCAATGAAATAATCAGATTTATCAAATTACACACAAATCAGAAAGGGCAAATGCTGAAAACATTCCACTCCAACAATGGTGGAGAATTTTTCAATCAACAACTCTTAAGCTTCTTTGGCAAAAATGGCATCAAACACACTACATCTGAACCCTAAACTCCCCAACACAATCCGGTGGCAGAAAGAGGAAAAAGAACCATTCTCAAAGACGCTCAAACTGCAATGATTGACATGAACATCCCTAAGTTCTTGTGGGATTAAATTCTGACCAGTTTGTGCATGGTCCTCAATCTTCTCTCTTCTCTCAAATTCAAATTATCTCCCTATGAGCTCTAGTCAGGAATTCTGCCAAAGCTTCATCTCATTTGCATCCTGGGCGCCAAGGCAATTGGTCTAAATCAAGCCTCCCCTTCTGGCAAGCTGGAAGAAAAGGGCTTAGAAGTTATTCTTACTGTATTTGACTTAGACCTCAACTCTTATTGAATCTACTGTCCTGCCTCTAGGAATATTTTTTTTTCCAAACATGTCAAATTCTTTGAAAACCTTCCCCTCACTCTCTCTCCTTCCGGTGAATATTCTGACCGCAAATCCCCTTTTAAACAGCTCCTCACTGATGACACTCTTCTCATTGATACCCTAAATTCCAAATCATCTCCCATATCCTCTTCCAACTCCCATGAAAATTTCCTCTCTCATTCATCCAACCAAACTCCCACTCAAAACACTCCACATGACAAAACTGTCCCCACCAACTCTCCTTCCTCTTTGCAGTCTGACTTGCCCTCAGATACTCCTAACTCCATCTTGGATGAAAACTATGAAGTTTCCAAACAACTTTGCACTGACTCTCAACCAAAGCTAAGAGACCAAACCACTTTTCAAAAGCCTCAGCGGTACGGTTTCATGACTTGCTCTGTTCCCATAAGCTACCACAAAGCAAACCACTGTGAAGAAAAACTCAACTGGATCAACTCCATGGAATCCAAACTAGATGGCACTGAGTTGATGAAAGTGTGGGAAGGATGCCACTCACTACCCAACGGCAAGACCGCCTTAACCAATTTTTGGGTCTACCAAATTAAAGAAGGCCCCAATGAAACCGGTATCTCATTCAAGTCACAATTACGTGTTCAAGGCTTCAAGCAAATTAAATTCTTCAATTACGGTCAAACCTACGCCCCCCATGGGTTCAATCACCACGCTTTGAGTACTCCTCATCTACGCACTCTTCCACAATCTCACCTTATGGCAAATGGACATAAAGTCGGCCTTTCTTCACGCCCTGCTTAATGAAGAAATCTTCAACAAGACTCCCTTAGGCTTCAAATCACCATTCCCCTATCTCAAACTCAACAAAGCGCTTTATTGACTGAAACAAGTGCCCAAGAGTTGGTATGATACCCTTAAGAACTGGCTCATTGAAAATGGCTTCACAACCTCCAGCGCCAACCCTTGTCTCTACATAAACACAACCAGACAGCTATATGTATTTGTGTATGTTTATGACCTACTAATTGTTGGCAACTCAACCAAGTTCCAAAATCAACTCAAGGCCAAGTTCAAGATTTTGCAAGATGGACCTCTTAGCAAGATTCTTGGAAATCAACTAGTGGAGACCAAAGATGGCCTTGGACTTCTGCAATTCAGTCAAATTGACACCGCTCTGATGGAACTGGGGCTTACCAACTGCAAACCAATCAGCACTCCTTTCACTCCAAATATCAAGCTCAGTTCTGCATCCAAAAATGAACACAAAAACTTCCTTGACCTCAACATTAACTTTTGATCCTCCATGGGCTTTCTCAACTTTATTGCCAGTCAAACATTGTCTGACCTCTCTTACGCCATCTCCAACCTCTTCAGGTTCAACAATAAACCCGGCATTCAATACTGGGTCAAATCCAAGCACGCCTGGCGCTACCTCAACACTTCCAAAGAACTTGCTCTTTGACTCCAAAATCCCTCCTTCCAATACAAAATAGAAGTTTATAGCAACTTGGACAGTAGAAATAGCCCCAATTCCCAGAGAAGCTTTACAGGCTATCTAGTCCTACTCTATGGCTGCGCAGTCTCCTGGCACAGCAAGCTTCAAAATAGGGTCTTGTTGTTGTCCACCAAGGGTAAACTCAAGGCCCTTGTTCTGGCCACACAGGAAAATATCTGTCTCTTGAAGCTTCTTCTTGAAATGAATCCATCTCAAAACTACACCTACTGCTCATTCATTGACAACAAGGCCTTAAACAATTTGGTGAATCAGGAGTCTCATCATGGCTCTCTCAAACATTTTGATACTCAAATCAAATGGCTACAAGAGCAAAGGGACAATGACTCACTAATCACCCATCTCATCCCCTCAAATCAAATGCTGGTTGTCTCGCTCACAAAGACAGCCCTCCAATTGTCCGTTGCACACCTCACTTCCACAATCATGTCCCTTCACATCTGATCACGGTGGTGTGTCATGATTTCTCACGTCCCAAGCTGCTGCTGCAACCTCTCAACTTGGCTCCCGGTGTGAAGATTCCAAATCTGAAGCTTCAACTTTGACCTCCCCTCAGCTTGCACCTATCACCTTGACTCCCATTTGATTCCATCTGATTCTCCATTTTTTCCCACATCCCCCCCTTGAAATCTACTTTCAACTGCTCCCTTGGCTCCACCTTTGCTTCCACCTCCCGCTTCCATCCTAACCACACTCTTCCTCTCAATTCCACCATCCTCTCCTCAATGACTACTCTCAACCACTCTCTCAGCTCCACTTCTGTATCCATCTTCACTAAACTCTTCCCCTCAACTTGCTATCCTCCTTGATTGATCTCAGCTGCCCATCATTCAATTTCACCAATCTCAACGCTCTCACTCAAATTCAATCTTCCTCAAGCTCAATTCCATACCCTTCAAGTTCATCGGATGTGAGGATTCTGTTGTCAAACTCTCCTTTTCATTCTCACCAAACTTATCCTTGTTTAAACCATAGATCCTTCTTCCTCCATTGTTTTTTATTTCTTTTATTCTCTTTCTTCCCTTTGTTCTTACTACGGGCTTCCATCTCAACTCACAAGAAGGTGCCTTGGGTAAGACTTTGATTCCTTCTGTCTTTCCTTTCTCAGTCACACTCATTTTGCATCTCTCCATGTTGTCTTTATTCCATTGGTCTTTGTAGGCAATTAAATTTGAGGACTGTTCCTCTTGAACTTATCACTAAAAGCTTGGCCTTGGCCAAGCAAGCTTGGCTGTGTGCCAAGATCTGCAGCGCAACCTGATGCAAAATTCAAGCCTGCTGGGCAATCACCCAAGCCCTCTGGGCACTCACCCAAGCCTTCTGGGCACTGTGCCAAGAAGGACTTGGGCATGTCCCCAGACAAGCTTGCAACACCATATCTCAATTTTTGCAAGGAAATGAAATGAATGTTTATCATTTTTCATATTTTTCCTGCATTTGATTTTTTTTTCTAGTCTGAGGTCATATTTTGATTCCCTGAAAACCATTTCTATTTATAAAATTTTCAAATCTTACGTTTACTCAAAGGGTATCTATATTTGACTTCTCCAAAGAATTCTACCCCAGTGACCCCACAGGGGGTCTGGAGGCCTTAATTTAGCCCCCCAGAGCCCCAATAATTTTTGAAGGCCTTTGAGGGCCCAATTCATACCATCAAATGGTGATTTCTCCCACCCAAGGTACCCCTTTAAAACTTATAAAGGCTTCACCCCTTCCTGGAATTTAAATAGAAGCCAGTTGGTTTCAATATATCAAACAAATTACTTATATCACGCCAGTGATGCCTTTTGGAAACATTCTGGCAATTCTTTTTATAAAATGAATCCTTTTGGTTTCATTGGTGTGATTTTAGTAATTGTATTTGCATGATTATAGCCTGGGCTGACTATCTTGGTTTCACCATCCAATTCAGGGTATTAAATGGTTGAAAATTTGTGAGCAAACTTGAAGTGTCAGAATAGAGAGGTCCAGGAGCTAGATACAAAAAGGATTTCACAATCACTGAATATTTATTGGGGAGACCACGCTTCAAAAAGATATTTTCTATGAATATTTTATCCAGTTCTACCAAGGAGGCAGTGGTCTTGCTTTCAAGAAACAGAGTCATCTTTGGGAAGAAATACACAATCACCATGATAGCATCATTAAAATTGGCAAGGGTTAATTGAGAAATGAAATCCATAGAGAAAACTCTCCAAGGAATAGGCCAGATTGTAAGCAGTTGGAGCATCCTATACTTGTGGTGATTTGAGGACTTTTTAAAATTTCAAAAATAGCACTCATGACAATATTATTTTACTTCTTTGGAAATATTAGGCCATGAAATTTTTTTTGCAATCAAATTTTAGTTTTCATTGTGGCCATGACAGCCATAAATCAAGGATTTATTCCATGATTCAAATATGTCTAACTCACATTGTGGTTTATTTATTAATCCTATGATCTATTTCTAGAATAAAACTTTATTTTTTTCTGTAGAATAGTAAGTTGGATCAATTTTTGATTGATTTAAAATTCTTATGTGGTGAGGATTATTCAGTTCATAAATTTGAAAGTTTGGGGCTTTTTCTTCAATATTAATTATTGATGAACTAACTTAACTTGGAAGATTGGCTAAATCAAAGTGTTTGAAAGTTTTAAAGATTTTTTTTGGCCAAGTTTCCCCCCCCCCGCCCCTGGGTTAAATCTTGTCCCAATGATCAAGCATTGGGGACAACTGTCTGTTTCCTGGGGAAATATATGATTGAATATTTGATTTTTCAGAGTTATTAGGCCCATTTTTCCTGTCTGTGTGTAAGAAATTTTGTGCTCAAGAACTAATTAAAAGAATTTTGGTTATTTAAGACCTCAAAATTTTCCCTGTGGCTTGAAAGTTATGGAAAATATTTCCCCAAGAAAGAGAAAATTTTAAGAATTTAATTATAATGAATTTTGCAATCAAATTTGGCTGATTGCAGCTTCCTAGATTGAAAAGCTACAGGATGAGAAGGTGTTTAAGAATTTGAGAATGGGAAGATGAAACCTGCAATAGTCTATTTTATTGTTTCTGTTTTAAAAGGAGTGAAAGATAGCCTGTTAAAATGAGTGGAGAGAGTTTCTTTAGTGAATTCTGTCTTCAGACCTCCACAATTCAAAGCATTTTTTTTTTGGTAAACACAAATGGGAAATCATTCTGCAGAATATTTTTTGATTAACAATATTTGTGATATAGAAATGGATGAATTTCCAATAAAATTTGTTAAACCCAAGAAGAGATTAAACATTTTGAAAAGGAATTAGTGCATGAATTTCCGGAACGCACTGGATTTGTTTTCTATGGAAATAAAATATTTTGAAATTTATACACCAATAAATGGGAGAGTGCTTTTATGAAACTTGGAATTTTCAATTTTAGCAAAGGCATGGTTTGTTCAAAGTTGTCCAAAAACTTCTCAACCATGGGAAATTTTATCTTTTATTTTATTTGAGTAGGCTAGTATTAAATCAAGATACACCCAAAGGTTCTTCTCTACCAGATCTGAAAAATATCATAAACAAAATCTTGAAAATTGGAAGGAGCATTTCAGAGGCCGAAAATTATGAGAGTATAGTTTTAACTTCCAACTAAATTTCTAATATCTTTCAAATAGTCAAAAACCTCTGTAATTAAAATCAAATTATAGACACCTCAGAGTTCTAACTTTGAAAAATAATTATCTCCATGGAAGAGAGTGATAAAATGCAAAATAGGTTGTTCTGGATAGGAAGTCTTCCATTTTAATTCATTTAGATTCCAACATTTAATCTAGAGACAAGTTCTATCATCTTCTTTGGGAAAAAAAAAACCTGGAGAGCTAGTATTCAAATTTATTTGTTGAATAAATCCTTTTGCAACATTATCCACAATTTATTGTTGAAGCATAACTGACCCTGGCTTCAAGAGACAATACACTGGACCTGTTTAGCTGGTCCATCAAGCTTAATTTAATGATCATAAGGATGTGAGGGAGGGAGTTTTTCTTCTTTTAAAGATTAAAATACATCAGCATAATCATTATTCAGCATAACCATGATTAACAGGAATTAAAGACTCTCGAATTATTTCTAAATTTTCAATTTTACCATCATCTTTGAGCATGGGTGTTGAATTATTTTATCAATCATAAAGGATTAAAGATCTAAAAATACACCTTTTTTTAGGCACAGGCTTCTTTTAAAAGAATCTGAAACAAGTCAAGTTGGATAATTAAGCAATAACTCTTAAGCCTGAAGAGGGAACTAGCAATTTGAACTCAGGATATTTTTAATCTCCTGGAGAAAAGTGTCATCAAACTGAATGACAGTTTCAGCTATTCTTTTTAATTACTGTTTGAAAGAAGAAGAAGCATGTTGTGGCTTTAAGGTTTGAAGTTTAATTAAATCTTGTTGGCAATTAAAATTGGTATTCCAATGCACTAGAAAGAAATGGCCTAGGATGGTGTTGTCCATACCAGTTATGTCCAGTACAAATAGATACTATTTGAGGCTGGGTAATGTGGAAGATGAAAAATTACATTTTTTTTCTGATGGGTAACCCAATTAGGAATCTAAGATGCGAAATAGAAAAGCAAATTGTGTTTCTCAAAACATGTAAGATTTTCAAACTTTGAAAATTCCAAGCTCATAGAATAAAAATCCACCCCAAAATAAAGTAGAACTCTATTATGTGTTTTTTGGAATGGAAAATAACCAATCTTGAACTTGGAGTGTGACTTGTTTCACATGTTTAAATCTTGACTTGTGTATATATATGTAATTTGCAGCTTTTTTGAAATTTTCAAGAAAACTGCAAGTTAAAGTTTTGAACTATCTGCTTTGTGAGCTAGCCATTTAGCGCAAATTATAACATCATCATTCCCTCCACATTATATATACAACCCTTCATTTTCCCTAATTTCAAATTTTTCATTCCTAAGCAACCTGTTTTCTTCCTCTAGGGAGCTCAATTTTTTAAGCAGAGCTTTGCCCCTTTTGCATCTGGATTTCAAATTCAAATTTTTATTTGTAATTTTTAAGTTATTCAAATCTTGATTTTCATATTAATTTGTTTTTCAATTTGAAGCCAATGGTGCATTTTTGTTTTTACATGAATTTTTTCTTGTAAAGGAAGCCCTTATCAAGCTCAATCACCCAATTGCTTATCTTCTGAAGTTTTTTATTGTTTTTCCTTAAACAGAAAGCTGCTTGGTAAGGTGTGCTTGTAAACCCTTTCAAAATTGAAATAATAAAGCCACCTGGTTCCATTGTATTCAAGAATTCAAGGTCTTAATAAAGAAATATAACTCTAATCCCTGCTACTATCCTTTGTAAAGAGATTTTAAGCGGTTATTTTACATTTTGATCTTCATTGGGTTCACCAAACAGGGTGAAAATCTGTTTCTCAAATCTTTCCCAGTTATTTAGAATACAAGACAGACTAATTTTGCTGAGTAATTCAATTTATGTGTTAAGCCACTACATGGCCCTACCTCTAAAGCTGTAAAATTCACAAATAACTCTTTTTTGGTTTTATTGGAAGTTCTTTGTACTGTTGGAGAAAATAAATTTACAAGATTGGAAGTAAGGCCCAATTTGATGGGTATTTCCTTTTCTCATCAATTTATTGGGCTGGTTCATGCTGGTATTTTGTGAGCTTGAGCCTCCATTTCCAGCATTTGAAGTTTTTTGGTTAAGAGCTTCAACCAACATGGTGAGAAGTATCTTGGCTTCTGGCTTGGCATGTATTCCTCTACAAGCCATATATCTACCTCAATTTTTGGAACTATTGGAAGAGTCTGGGGAGTCTGGGTTTTCTTTGAGAGGATCCTCATAGGCCTTGGGAGCATTTCCAAGATATAAAAAATGATTTTTTTTCCACAAGATTGGGAAAAATAATATGGACTTGTATTTAAGGGCTGTCAAGCCTTTGAGCCACTTTGTCTCCCTAACCTATAACAATTTACATTGTGAGGCACAAGGGAAACCTTCCCAGTCAAGCAAGTATGTGGCATTGATAAAATAAAACTATCTCATAGCTGTTGAAATTCCTTTTAAGAATATTTTTTGAGTTATTTAATTCAATTTAACACACCCAACCCACATACTGGGAGTTGAAAGGGATCTAAGTGGAGAATTCAAAATTATATGATGAATATCAAAGTGATTAAGGCTATTTTTGAAAGTTCAAATTGAATTTGAAAACAATTGCAAGGTGAAATTACTTTCCTAATCTTGTCTGGCTCTTTATGCTTACTTTTCAGTCCCTGTTTTTTTGTAGTCTATTGGTGGTTTGGTTGGGTATTATGCACCTAACTTGTATTTTGAGCCCAACCATTGTCACCTTTCCCAAATGTTTAGACAATTGGTCACACCTCCTTGCATTGTGTCCTTCTTTTTTCAGATTATACCATGAAACTATGGATAAGCATCTGATATTTTGACTCTGGATTCCTACCTGAACCACAGCTTCTTTTACATGGTTCTCTTGAAGTCATTTCAATAAATAGCTCCCAAATTGTGTGGAAAATAGATTTTCTGAAATTCATTGAAAAAACTTTGGGATTTTTTTTTAAAGTGATTGTTTCCTTAATCCCCTGCTCAATATTTTTAAGTCTTGCAAAATTTGGTGGTTTTGATTTGATGTTGCACTAGATTTAGTGGAATTAATGTTTCATTGAGTTCAAAAATAAGTATTTGGGGGGAGGAATTTGATGTGAATTGTTTGGAGTCCAAGATTTGTTTTTGAAACTTCATCAAATTTCTTTCCTTGATTAATGGGATTATTATAAATTATGATAATCAAATCTGGTTAAATATTCATGCTAATGCTCCAAAGGAATAGGCAGAATTCATCAGATTTTAGAGCTTTTGCCTTAGTTCCATCAGTTGTGAGGAGTTCATGGTGCACAAAACCATCCATTCATGATTCCCTTATAAGTGAAACCTGCTTGGCCTTGGGAACAACACCCAACACTCAACACTGCAGGTTGACCTGGAATCAATCAAAAAAAATAAAGAAATAAAGAAATAAAGAAATAAAGAAATAAAGAAATAAAGAAATAAAGAAATAAAGAAATAAAGAAATAAAGAAATAAAGAAATAAAGAAATAAAGAAATAAAGAAATAAAGAAATAAAGAAATAAAGAAATAAAGAAATAAAGAAATAAAGAAATAAAGAAATAAAGAAATAAAGAAATAAAGAAATAAAGAAATAAAGAAATAAAGAAATAAAGAAATAAAGAAATAAAGAAAGAGATAAATAAATAAATAAATAAATAAATAAATAAATAAATAAATAAATAAATAAATAAATAAATAAATAAATAAATAAATAAATAAATAAATAAATAAATAAATAAATAAATAAATAAATAAATAAATAAATAAATAAATAAATAAATAAATAAATAAATAAATAAATAAATAAATAAATAAATAAATAAATAAATAAATAAATAAATAAATAAATAAATAAATAAATAAATAAATAAATAAATAAATAAATAAATAAATAAATAAATAAATAAATAAATAAATAAATAAATAAATAAATAAATAAATAAATAAAGAATAAGTTGATTTTTCAAGAAGGGATTTTTTGTAGAAAAAAAAAGAAAAATTCAAATGGACTAATCAGAGATAGAATATCCAATAATCTGAACTGAATGGAGGTAAAATCTGGCTTCATAAACAAAAACCACTGTACACTCCAGGTCCAAGTCACATTTATGAACAAGATGGTTAATTCTGTTGATGAACTTGGTTTTGTTCCACAAAGCAGGATTATTCATAACCTGTTTCCATTATACTTTTAATATCATGGATCAGGTTAATAATAGCCTTGGTTTATTTTCTTAACTGGAATTTTTCCTTGAGGAAATCTTAAAGTTCTGGGAGGGTGTTGGTTGATTGCTGGTCAATTTGGATAAGTATGCCTGTCTTAATCTCTTCAGTAAACATTTTGTGCTTTTATTTATTGTTCTTCACCAGATTTGGATCAAACATGGGTGTATGCCAATATCCACAGTGCAATAGGGTATGCAATTCAAGCCCACTGAGCACCCTCAAAAGCCCCCTGGGGAACTGGGCCAAGCAGGACTTGGGGGTGTGCCCAGACAAACTTGAACAACCACACATACTAATTTTCCCAGTGAAAAAGTCCACAAAATAAGTGGATAAAGTCCAGTGGACTTTCTTATCAGGTGTTTCAGCCTTGTTTGCTGGAATATAGGCCTTGTTCTGTTGAAAAAAATAAAATAAATAAGAAAAAGTTCATTCAAATGATGCCTTTTGACCAGGGTGCAAAGACCAGTCATCAATAGGATTGTCCATCAGGTCTGCCACCATATCAATCTTAAACCTAGCACCACAATATGTTCCTAAGAAATTTTCATTTTCTTTTTTTGTAATTGTAATCAATCAAAGTTTATTTACCCTAATACAAAACCCATTAATTTTTTTTTTTGGTAAAAAACACAGTGGCTGCTTGGCTTTTCCTGTGGGATTCCTACCCTTTCCAAGTGAACTTGAGTCATTTTCAAGGTCCCTTCAATCCCTTGTTGAAATTCCTCATTCTTTCAATCACTGGCCTTGAATTAATTGAACAGAGGTCTTCACTGGTTATTATGGGTCCTTCCTCACTTGAAAACTGGACAGGTTTTACTGGTCCACTGGACTTGTTTACCAGTAAAATTATTATTTATTTAAACAATTGCATCCAAGCATCCAGAAACACTTTTTATGACTAGAATTCTCAACAGGGACAACCATCCACCTGGAGGACTGTGGGGATCTATTCCCAAAGAATTTAGACCCATCATGGTGATTCAATAATCCATAAATTATATGATCCCAGTGGTCATTTGTATCACCAATTCATTTATTACTTTCTGGACTCCAAGTAGTTTTAGCATATTCAAAATCCTCAACCTTTGAGCTCACAGAAACACTTGCTTATAGCTCTTTGTGCTCTGAAGAGTTTCCACCACTGCAGATTTTTCATAAGTACATAAAGTGGGTATACAAAATCTTTGGGATTGTTTCTCTAAGCAACCACACCCAGATACTTCAAAAAATCTAGATAAAGCCCAGGAATCATCATGGTTCATTTTGACCATTCTGCCATTGGGCTCCCTCAACAGTGGACAATAGTCAACATCACCATCTTGGTTTTGCAATTTCAATCCAATTATTTGTGATCAACCACCAAAACAGTGTTTGTGAGTAACTTTTTTACAATCTGGTATGCTGATTTAACTATTAATTTTTCCTGTTTTTTTTTTTTTTGGAATCAATATTGGGTGTGATGGTAAATTTACAACTCAAATGAGTAGTTTAAATGACTCAAATGGGCCATGTGGCATGCTACAGGACTAAAATTGAATTGTTTAGCCTCTACACAACTTGACTGTTGTAATGTAGCCCCCACACAGTGGTGCTGTGTTGTATGGCACCCTACATGACTACATTTGAGTTGTCTGGGGTTGTACAAAACTCAAATGTAGTCGTGCTCTGTGCCACAAAACTACAGTTGTTTTGTGCCAAAAAATAAAAAATAAAAAATAAAAAACTAAAATTAATTGAATAAAAAAAAAAAAAAAACAGAAATCAACCAAAAAATGAAGAAAGGTGATTTTTTAGTTAAAATAAATAAATTACTTAATTAATTAACAAATAAACAAATGAATGAAGAAATGAATAAATACATAAATACATAAATAAATAAATAAATTAATAAATAAATTAATAAATAAATTAATAAATAAATTAATAAATAAATTAATAAATAAATTAATAAATAAATTAATAAATAAATTAATAAATAAATTAATAAATAAATTAATAAATAAATTAATAAATAAATTAATAAATAAATTAATAAATTAACTAATAAATAAATGAATTAATAAATTAATTAATTAATCAATTAATAAATAAATTAATAAATAAATTAATAAATAAATTAATAAATTAATAAATAAACTAATAAATAAATTAATAAATAAATTAATAAATAAATTAATCAATAAATTAATAAATAAATTAATAAATAAATTAATAAATAAATTAATAAATTAATTAATAAATAAATTATTCAATTAATTAATGAAGGGTGATGTTAAATTCACAGCTCAAATGAGCCATGTAGCATGGCTACACGGCTACACCTGAGCTGTGCAGACCCCACACAATTTGAGTGGGATTGGGCTGTGCTCCACACAGCACCAGACTGCTGTGTGGTGGCACCACAACTACATTTGAGCCATGTAGAGCCCCACACAGTTCAAATGTAGTTGTGTTGCCATGCCACATGGCCACCTCAACCACGTTCAAGTTGTGGGGGCTCTACACGGCTCAAATTTAGTCCTGTAGCCGTGCCACACAGCTACAATTCTGATGGGCAAAAAATAAAGGGTAAAAAATAAACCAAGATAAACCAAAAAAAAATACAAAAAAAAAACAGAAATCAACCAAAAGATCAAAAAAGGTTGATTTGTTGGTTAAAAAAAACAAATACAATAAGAAATAAAATAAAAATAAAAATAAAAATAAAAATAAAAATAAAAATAAAAATAAAAATAAAAATAAAAATAAAAATAAAAATAAAAATAAAAATAAAAATAAAAATAAAAATAAAAATAAAAATAAAAATAAAAATAAAAATAAAAATAAAAATAAAAATAAAAATAAAAATAAAAATAAAAATAAAAATAAAAATAAAAATAAAAATAAAAATAAAAATAAAAATAAAAATAAAAATAAAAATAAAAATAAAAATAAAAATAAAAATAAAAATAAAAATAAAAATAAAATAAAAATAAAAATAAAAATAAAAATAAAAATAAAAATAAAAATAAAAATAAAAATAAAAATAAAAATAAAAATAAAAATAAAAATAAAAATAAAAATAAAAATAAAAATAAAAATAAAAATAAAAATAAAAATAAAAATAAAAATAAAAATAAAAATAAAAATAAAAATAAAAATAAAAATAAAAATAAAAATAAAAATAAAAATAAAAATAAAAATATAAATAAAAATATAAATAAAAATAAAAATAAAAATTAAAATAAAAATAAAAATAAAAATAAAAATAAAAATAAAAATAAAAATAAAAATAAAAATAAAAATAAAAATAAAAATAAAAATAAAAATAAAAATAAAAATAAAAATAAAAATAAAAATAAAAATAAAAATAAAAATAAAAATAAAAATAAAAATAAAAATAAAAATAAAAATAAAAATAAAAATAAAAATAAAAATAAAAATAAAAATAAAAATAAAAATAAAAATAAAAATAAAAATAAAAATAAAAATAAAAATAAAAATAAAAATAAAAATAAAAATAAAAATAAATAATTAAAATTAAAATTAATAAACACTGAAGGGGCCGTGTACCCCCAAACACAACTCAAAACGCTGTGTACGGGGCGTATACGGCCCCCTGGGGGTTGCGCATGTTTGAGACAACCCCTTGGGCGCGTCTAGATGCGTGTTTTTGCCCGCATGCACATCTTGGATGCGTGTATGGGCCCCCACGTGTCCATTGGGCCGTGTAGGGGCCTACACAACTTTCACATGACTGGGAGTCATGAATTTAACATCATCCTTAATTAATAAATAAATTCATAAATAAATAAATAAATTCATAAATAAATAAATAAATAAATTCCTAAATAAATAAATTCATAAATAAATAAATAAATAAATTCATAAATAAATAAATGGTGTTTGGAGCAACCCATTTGACAGGTGTATGGGCCCCCACACGTCAATTGGGCTGTGTAGGGCCCTACACAACTCCCACACAACTGGGAGTTGTGAATTTATCATCACCCAGAAATATGTTTCTGGCTATTTTCCCATCTTTTAGATCCAGGGATTCAACCAATCAAAACCTTGGAAAATCATGCCTGTTTCAAACAGATTGAAGAACCATTTGAAGGTCTCCCTGTCAAACCAACAGATAAACAATCTGCCCTCAAACCTCGCAAGGACACCAAAGATCCCCCAGAGCTAGAAATACATGAACAATTCAAACCTTTGCCTTTCAAGGAGCTTATCTGAGTGGTTTTCAAGAATTTCAACATGCCCATCTCAGCTAGTTGATCAGAATTGCACCTGAATGTCAAGAATTCAACCTTGATCAAACTTAGCATTGAAAACACGTAGAATCAACCAATATAACCTTCTTTCATCTAATGTGTTCCTTTCCATGCTCCTTCAAGAGATATTCAATGAGAAGGAATTTTGATGGTATGGACTTTTTAAATTTTGTTATTACCTAACCCTGTTTTCTGAGTATTTTTACTGCTGTGATTTTTTTTTTTTTTTTGCATTTTGAAATTCATTTTCACAAACTTGTCAATAGTGTTGTAAGTAAAAAACAGATGCAAAGCTATCAAAATATAACAATTGAAATGATTCCATGCTTTTTTGGGGGGTTGAATTCAACTTGAAACAAGTGCTTGGAAGTACAGCGGCTGATTTAGTGTAATCAGTATCATTATTTTCTCTACCCACTGCATGTACATACAATGCAATGACTGAATGGTTTTATGTATGTTCTGTTATCCCAGATCATCCAGCGGAATCACTATCATGGTAAGAAATTTTGCCTTGTAGGCCCCCTTCTGACTAGAAGCCAATAATTTTGTGCACTCAAAGCTTTGATGATCTATATTATCTATCAACATACAGCTAGAAGTCATAGGGTCACTAACAATGATAATAGAGAAATTAATCCCAAGTCTCGAATTGTGTTTCAATTATCATCCGGTGTTAAAAGAGATTCAGAACTGGGATGCGTTCTGATTAATCGTGATTGACAACAAAGAGAATCGCACCACTGTCCCTGCCCATGTGGTTTTGCCATCGCTTTCATCAGAGGGTAAAGAATAGTGCTTTTTATTATTGTCCTGAGGCCATTGTAGATCAAATTTGAGTGTTTCTGTGTTCTATCTTACATATCCCTGCGCAGCCGCTGTTTTCATGCGACACTGAAAAGTTTGATGTGCATAATCGAAGGCATGCGAATGCAGCAACTCGCTTTCAAATCATAGATGCTGGTTTTGACTTTAGCGATCAAAACCAAAATCATTAAATTGCATCTATGAAGATTTCTTCCGAATAATAACTCGAATATCATAAAATCTACACCGTATCAATTAACTCTCGTTAGGAATCTACGTAAGATAGATTCCTAAAAGCCAGGAGGTTGAGGCCGTGGGTTAAACTGAAGAAGTTCTGCAGAAGCATAGAAAGTCCCAATCAGTTTTCCGAACAAGAAAAACAGGCTCCTGAAAATTCAAGCCCAAAGTTCTCGCTATAAATTTATAAATTTGGAGGAAGCTCACTAAGATGTCTTTTCGAGTTGATAGCCTCATAATATCAAAACCGAAATATTCCAACAATTTCACACACAAGTCGGTGAGTGACTCAAGACGACAATGTCCTGTCACCAGATGATCCATCAAAGATCTTTGATTACCATCAATTAAATGGTATTCGACGTTAATCAGTCACCTTGTGTTTAGGTTGTGCACTGAGCTCATGACAACGATGGGAAGGCTAATAAACTCAACTCAAAAGATTCGGGCGATGTGAATCCCATGAGAAATCCATGAGTAAGACGCGGCAAGCAATCTTTCTGCGAAACGAACGTAGGTTGCCATCGTCAGTCTATGTATGCTCACGCGCATGTTTCGGGATGGGTTCTCACGAGCTGGTTAAACTCTCAAAGGTTAGAAGAAATAATGTTAGTTTACCCACACCGATAGAAACAGAATGGCTTTCAAGATGTCTGAGCAAAGACCGCCCGATCGACGAGAGATTATCGCCCGATAATTTTCGTGTTACTTTCTCAACAAAATTCTGATAATTCATCTTGCGATCATGAAGATTATCCCCCTTTTCCTCAAAGGCTCCTTCACCGAACCGCTCAATCATCCACCGGCAAACTTGGAAGATTTCAACTAATCGCAAAGATTCTTCTTCACTTTCTGACTTGTAACGCTCATGACTTTTTGGAGAATCATCCAAAATCTTCAAAAAGCCATACAAGATCGGTGCTAATTTGTCGATCAGCCACGACTCTGAATTCAGTCCCATTCCATGGAAAATGGTCAAGAGCCTGTCGCATGCCATCAGGTTTTTTAATAAATAACCATCCGTACGTCAGCTTTTGAGTTGAGACATATGATCAACGCATCACGAGTACAGTCAGAAAAAGATATAGTAGAACCGACGTTTCGAGTGAGAATTGAAACTCGGCTTGTTCCAGTTTCCAAGCAGCTCTGAACTTTTTCAAAAACGATTCTGGAGACGGGCAGGCTAACAAGCGATAGTAGGTGGTAGAAAGTTCTTCTTCTTCCGACTTGGACTTGATCAACATTCTTTTATAAATCGCTAATCTACCAAACAAGCGTTTTCAGCAAAGTCCTCTCGAAACTAGAGGAGATCGAACTACATCGTCGAGGAATAGATTAAAGCTTACCTCAAGTGAGTCGGAAACTTCAAACTCTGATCTAGTTCGTCACGGAGTAACTTGATCAAATCGATGTTACTGATATGGACATCACTAGTTTCCTATGCAGAATGGGTGATGGGCATGATGAAAACTCTTTAACTGAGAATACACCAACGACGCAAAAAAGTAAAGAAGGAAAAACTCACCTCGATAACCTCCAACTTTAAACCCCCACCTCTCGAGGTTATGGGAGGTTCGCTCCGCTGAAAGGGAGTTGGCGCGTGAAAACAGTATGATGGATCCACTTGAAACGGTTTGTCTATTTGTCTCAGGCTCAACTCGGGGTTAATCGATTGTGCGGTGGCCAACAATCCGTGCGTTCGATCGTAGTGAAAAAGTATCTATTTTTCATGGGAGATGAAGAAGAAAATCTGGCATGAATTCCCGAACTGGCAATGCATCAAGCTCCTCGAGTTTCACTCATCGACCTCACACAATCGGACTCAATGCATGTCATGCTGACGATGGGCACTTCTGAATTGGAAGTATCATCAATGACAATTTGCATCAACTTGCGTGTTCCTCGGAAGAGGGCAAGTAACTCAATCTGTGTTTCCAAATGAAACAGTTCAGCGTCAGACCAAGTTCAAGAGTGCTTCGAAGATCATGCCCAATGGTGTCGTGATGAAGAACTGACCTTTCGATTTTCGTGATCACACCTCGTACACACTAAGCGAGAGACAACTCCCGGTAATCGACATAGCCTCCTGCCAGTGCTTGATTGTTCGATCGAACCATCTTCTGGATTGATAGTGTACACATGAAACTCTTCCGCTTCTGTCGAAATGCAGCAGGCGTCGAGGAGGAACCGAGAATTAACATTGGGTCGAGAAAAAACACGGGATTCGAGTGGAGTCGAACCGATCTTTAATAAAGACTTCAGATCCCAACAACATATCCAATCATCCTTAAATTCAGCAACGACCTCAATCTGTTCTGACGATACTTGACGAAGTTGGGTAGCAAGTAAGACAGCAGAATAAGGATCGGAGAAGAGCTGAGGATTTTGTCGGCCAAAAGCACGTAAGCAGATGGGTTGGTCATGCCGAGCATCAAGATCCCAAAGTAACAGCTCGGTCGAAGATCCACTGATCAGGATATTTGGTTGAACATGGATTGGACAACTCGTAAGACAGATCACTGGCGACCGATGCAGTTGCCTCAGTCTCAGATATGGGCGGCAGAAGTCTGGAATCCCAAAAAGAGGTACATGGTCAGGGAGTCTTGAATCGAAAAGAGAGATTGGAAGGTAGCAGAAACATCTGCAGAGCTTCCTGTCTGACCTCGAGCATGGTTTGACTTACTCGATCGAGTGAGAAACAACTGGCCATCGCTCGTTCCAAAGGACAGAGAGGGGGAGAATGATTTTGGCACAGCGTTGGTCAGTTCGATGGCGGTGATGATACTAGGAGGATCATCATATCTGATGAGCGGGGCTTGCAAATCGATGAGGTAGTTTTCGAACGTCGGGCAAAGAGCCGATGAACGAAGGGATGGGTAGTAATGTTGAACGCGAAACTTGAAGGGTGAGTCCGAGGAGGGGAAGACTGAGAGGATGATATCCGAGAATTCTTTGAGGTCATTATCGAGCTTGGAGCTTGGAAAGCGCTTGATGGTCAACAAGCTCGTACTCGGATGTACCAGGTCAGGTTGGTGAGGAGGACCGAATGACGTCATCTTCGCTCGATGGAAAAGACACCCAACCGGCAAGCCGGGCGCGGGTCAAAACCAGCTTGCACCTGTGAAAGGCAACCTGTGCCACCTTGGATGTGAACTACATAAGCTGTGGAACCCGGTGGCCGATGCATGAAGCCAGCAGACCTGAGCCCCATTATAACATGAACTCAAGCATGGCAAAACTAAAAAAAATTTGAATCAGGACTTTCCACCAGGGTCAAATTTGACTCTCTCACTGGCCAGTGACTTCAGGCCAACATCCAGTCTCATTCTTTGGCTTATTGCATCACTTTAGAAGAAACATCCCTTCAACCATGAAGAATCTAGACTTCATCAAAGTTTACATCAAACCTAAAATGAGGTTCATAATGTATTCACCATGGTGGAGAATAGATGTCATTTGTGATTCCCCAATCAATGAACCCAAATCCACATGGATTTGAACATCAGGTAAACTTGGGGGAATGGCACTTGTACTCTTCTAGCACCCTTTTAGGCTTAGTACTCCATGATTGAATGCCATCACAGCCAGAGAGTTGATACCATCCGGGCATGGACTCCCGAGTCGGACCACCACAGAGTCTATCAATTTATTTTCACAAGGTCAATCAATCCCAAGTGGTAATCATAGGTTATAGAAGAGTAACTTGAAGAGAGAGAGCAAAGAGGACAAGCAAAAGTCAAGAATGAGTGACCAACCTGAAGATTAGTTTGCATTGGTTGACATCACTTGAGCCGGTGAGGTTTTGACCACCCTTGAAAATCTCTGAAATCACAAAAACAACACCCCACATATCAAATGGGGTATCGTACCTTTGATTACCAAGTAAAATTTTGGGTGGTTGATACCATCTTGTGACAACACAATTGGTGTATTCACGTTTCTTGGTATTGTGCTGTTTCTCAGTCAATGGGGGAAGTACAAAATCAGCTATCATGAGTTGTCAAGTGTTTGAGATCAATAGATTGGCCGCCTTGAGATCACAATGGAGTATATTTTTCTAAGGTTAGAAGGAGTGAATCTGGATTGCCAGGTCAACAGAGTCTTGAGGGAGGGGGGAGGGAGGATGAGGAATTGGATTTAAGGTACAAGGGAGATGGACCAAGGTTTCAATCAAGAGTGACTAAGATCTTGAGCGGATGAAAGATAAAATTTAAGCAAAAAAAAAACATACCCAATGTAAGTAAGTAGTTCCCAAAACAACTTTTTAGAATATAGCTTGATTTGACAAACACTGAACGTAATTGATTTTGTTTCCAAAAGTCTGGCTAGATCATGATTGTTATAAGCAAATACCATTTAAGTGTTACCACATTTCAATAAATCTTTCCTTCCATTGGAGTAGGCTAGATCAACCACTGGGACAATATAAGGGTGATCCAAGGATTTCAAGATTTGAATTTCTTGTAGAGCTGTGATGGTTAACTTGAATTTTGAGAAGTGAAGAGGTGATCATGATTGAAAGAATTCCAAGCTGTGATGGGATTATCATCCCAAGGATGATGAATCTATTGGCAATTTTGATGGGTAGTTTTCAGGGGAGAAGGGTAGTTGGAGCTGGCTAGGGTTGAGACTGTGATGATTTACAACATGGGTGGAGCAAGTGAGGAGAATGAGGGATGAAGAGAAGAGGTTGAAGAATGGACTCCTCATTTAGTGATTGATCTTGGGCAAAGTGAGAAGATGGAGATGGAAGGAAAACAATGAGATGTCAATGATGATGTGGGGTGGAGGTGTGGATGTTTTTTTTGCATGAAATGGATGGCCAATGGATGATGATGCATAAATGGTGGAGTATATGTTTTAAATCTGCCATTTCCATGAAACATGCCATTTTGAAATACACCAGTTAGGGGGTATTGTTACAACCCAACAGAGGGTAGAATCAATGATCACATTCCAATATTGCTCTGGGGGATAATATTTAAAGTATTTACAAGCAAAGGCTGGGCTGCAGTAGGGTTGAACAACTACTAGTTTTACTAAGGGAGTAGGTGACTACACCCCCCCTCACTACAAGGAACCAGCCATTGGTGATTGGTAACAACTTTCCCAAGGCCCCAGCACCCTTTGCCAATCCCATCAATTCAGCCATAAGGTGGCAGTATGCAGCTTGCTTTAGCGGCTTGGTAAGAATTTTAGCCAGCTGTTCCGCCGCCGGGCACCACACCACCATCAACCAACCATTATGAATAGCCTGGTTGGTCATTTAGAACTCATGTTCTATGTTCTGTTTTTGTTGGCTATCAGCATTGTGGCTTTTTTTTGCAGTATAGCTTACCAACAAGTTCTTGCAGTAGGATGTCCTGTAGAAGGTGGTGGATCCAAAGGGTGTGTTGAGTTTCTATCCCCATGGCCATAAAATTGGCTTGACAGGTAGATGCTTCAACCACTGTCAGCCAGCGCAACTGCCAGTAAACTTGGCAGCCGTGGTACTTGATTAGCACATTGTAGGTGGAACGGGAAAACTCACCTCCCCAACCGGCATCACTGTACGTTTCTATGCTTTTTGAGTGGTTGGGATAGAGGCAAAGTGGCAAGTCACTGGTGCATGCAAGGTAGGCAACCAGGTGACAGAGGGCTTTCCAGTGCTCCTCCAATGGGTTGGCTGAGAATCATGCTAAAAGGTTCAGCACGTACCCAACATTGGGGAGTGTCCCAACAGCAAGATACCCTATCAAGCTGAAAAGGGATAAATAGGTACTTCCCTTTGTCAATAGCGGCAGCCCCAGTGTTTTACTTGGACTAAAACCTTCGGGTAAGGGGGTTCTCACCTGTTTCTGGTCCCAATGCTTCCGTAAAATGGCTTTCAGCAGGCCATGTTGGGACAGGACAAAACCACAGCAGTCATGGTGGACTGACACCCCAACAATGGTAGTTTTTCCTTCATTCCACTTGACCTCCAATGCGCCTTTCAGTTCTCCTTCAATGCATCTCAGGGCCACAGTGGCAGACCCAGTAATGATACCATTGTCTACATGCATCAACACAAAAGTGTGGTTGCCCAGGTGGTGGAACGTGTACACACAAGAATTGTAAACACTGGAGACATACCCTATTTGTTCCAGAACCGTACTGAAGTTTCTCCACCATCACCTTGCAGCCTGCTGGGTGCCGTAGAGTGCTTTCTTGAGCAGGCAGGCCTTGCTGGGGTCTACGGGTAGGCCTTCCAGGGGATCCACCCATACCTTGCCATTGATACCAGAGTTTAAGTAGGCGGCCACCACTTCAAAACTGAATACTGGCCAGTTGTATGCCACCAAAATTTTCAGAAGCAGTTGCATTGAGCTGAAAGTGGCTGTGGGAGAAAACGTATCTGTGAAGTCTTGGCCTTCCACTTGGGCAAAGCCCTTGGAAACATACCTTACCTCAAAAATTATGTTGCTGAGCTGTGTTTTCTTGGTAAACACCCATTTTTCTGAGAGCAGCCGTTTCCCAGGGGGTATTCTGCAGATCTCAAAAACCCCTTTATGGAGAAGGTTAGAAATTTCTTTTTTTACAGCCTGCTCCCACTTTTCCCATTCTGGGCTCCTTTGCCCTTGCTTGAAAGTTTTGGGGATTTTGTCAGACTCCAACACTTCTGCCCTGAAAATGGAGGGATAGTTTGCTCCTGTTCCTTGAATTTAGACTTCTCTTTAAATAAAACCAACTGCAGGTGGTTGATGATGTGGCCTATGGAGCCCTTTTTGATCAGAGCCTCCATAAAAAAATTCTGGTTGCCAAAGAACGCCAATGCTGACCAAAAAATGGAGTTGGTCACTGGAATGTAGAAAGCCCATCCCTTGCTATCATCAAGGTGTCCAACAACATAACCTGGGGTCAATTGATCCTGCAGTTTGTTGCGCTTCTTGGGGGGAGTGAGCACAAAGGCAGGCAAGCCAAACAATTGCATCCAATCAAGGCAAGGTTGCTTGCCAGTGAAAATCTCAACAGGTGTAACAGGACCACTCACCTTGTTTGGTAGGCGGTTCAGGACGTGACAGGCCTATGCCAGCGCAAATCCCAAGAAAGTTGTTCCAAGGGAGCTGTCGCGTAGGATAGTCCTTGACATTTCTTAGATTGTTCAGTTGAACCGCTCAATAACTCTGTTTTGGTGGTGGTGGTATGGTAGACTCCGCTCAACTATTATGCCATCACGTGTAAAGTGTTTGCTTAAGGCCTTGCTGGTGAATTTGCCCCCGTTTTCCAAGCAGAAAAATTTTACCTTCTGGGATTTTTGATGTTCCCATTTGGTCAGGGTCTCTATCAGAAACCTTCTGGCGTCAGCCTTAAATTTGAGAATTTTCACCATGGTGTACAAGGTTCCTAAATCTCTTATGGTGAGTGCAAAGTGTCCACCACCTACAGAGTCAACTGGCATTGGACCTATAAGATCAGCGCAAAAAATATCAAGGGGATCACAAGACTGTTCAGTGGATGCAAAGTGACAGCTGTGAGTGCCTTTGCACAAGCGGCACATATGGCACAATATATCAAAGATGGGTATCTTAGCCGGCAGGCCTTTCCCCAACTTAAGGTGCACAATTCAGCGGATCTGTTGTAATGAGGCATGGACAAACAGACAATTCCAGAAGAGCAAAGTATTCTGATTGTTTGATAGACCCAAATTGTCCCACAAGGATTCAGGGGATGTCCTATGGTGCTGGCTTGAGAATATGTTCATTTCAAAAGCTGGATTCACAGCTGCCCTGATGGGCCTACTCATTGGGTTCAAGTTCCTAACAGGTTTGTAGCACAAATAGGATAGTATTGCACCCCTGGAGTCCAGAAGTTCAATTGAGTCAAAGTTAGAATTCACATGCAACTTTGTATTTGCCCATTTGAAGGCCCTAATTGACAGGAGGGTAGACCTTTCCTGTGGGCAGAAATACACTCCTTTAAATTTGAATATCTTCCCATCCATACCACTGAATCACAGATTCCCCTTCCCTGTAATTGCATTCCCCATATAATTTGTGGCAACCTTGATGGGGATTGGTTCAGTTAGGAGCTGGAAATCATGTAGTGCGTACAAGTCACCCATTATGTTTTTGGAGGCACCGGAGTCCCATAGTACATCCTGGCCCGGCTTGGTGGTGGGGTCATCTGTGACCAGGTGTTGGAAAATAGGGACTAATTCAGCCGGGGGTTGTTTTCTAAAGTTAAAGGACTGGTTAGGATGCGTGGTCTCCAGAGGTTTGGCCGCAATGCTGGTCTGGTTGGCACGGGCTGGTAGGGGTTTTTGGTGCTGAGGGGGAAAATTTTCCAGGAGGTTTTGGTTGTAGCAAGGCTGGTATTACTTGCCGCGTTGACCAGGAACTGGGAAATTCTGGGATCCTGGGGTGCTTCCATTTTGAATTGGGGGGCGCATTGAGGTGTAATTATAGGTAACCGAGCATACTGGGAAGGGTGCCTGTGTGTTCTGTGGGCAATATGGCTGCTGTTGATGGCTCATAGGGGCATTGTCCCTCAATTGACCCAATTTAAATCAGTATCTACATTTCAGGAAGGGGTGCGCAGCCTGGAAACAGGGGTTGGGTGACAGCGGGGAAGGCATTTTGGGTGGGCCAAAAGGGCCAAGTTCAACGGCATTCCCATCAACCAGGTGAGACGTTGTGGGGCCGCCAATAGCCCATTGTTAGCGCATGCAGGATTCCAGTAGTTGGGCAGTCTCATCCAAGCCAGGGGAGGTGTACCCCAAGGCATCATAGTGGATGTCCATGTGTTGGTTGAATGCTTTGCAGAGGGCTTTTTAGCTTCAAAGATTTGTATGGAGGATCAAACTGAGGATTTCCTCCACCAAGAAGCAAATCCCCAAGTGCCATAGTTCATGGGCCTGGTCTTGCATATGGGAAAGTAAGGAGGAGTTTTTTGGGAAGGATGATGGGTCTGTTGATACAAGCTTCGCCCAGGCAGTGACCTGTGCAGACTTGCTGATGGAGCAGAATTGGTCCTGCAGGATTTGGATATGTTGTGGGCTTTGCTCAGGTGGCTTAGGCTCCAGAGGAGATTGTTTGAGATGGATGAATGGATGATCCCTCAAGCAATCTTTTCATTGGAGGCAGTGAGAGGGTTGAACCAGAGAAATTGGGGGTTAGAGAAGAACTTGGTGCATAGGAATTCAAGAAATTGGTGCCATTTCCTGTAGATTTACCCTTCAGGCTTCAGGCAATCATCATCACATAAGTGCTTGGAGAATGACTGCACCAAGTTGGTGACACAAAGCTGTTCATTTTGCATTTCTTTCTTCCTAGCCTGGCTTTCCTCTTGACGCCTTGCCTCCCTGGTCAAGATCTGCTCCCTAGGCAGTTTTTCAGGGAGGAAGCTTGTTTCCCGGTGTAAGACTCCAAACGGTGCTAGGCCGTGGCAGTTTTGTGGAAGGGAAAGGTGCTGTTCAGGCTGCCCTCCTGATTGTTACAAAAATATTTAAATGTAACCAAGATCAAGGTCCAGAACCTGGTAAATGAGGAATCAAGGAGTAGAGGATAGAGATGATAATAGTTTGGTAGCAATGGAACAGCACTATCTGAGACAAGATTATGGAGGTAAAAACTTGAACAAAAGAAGTTAAAGTCTGCTTAGAGTTCAAGGAAAAAAAGCTGTTGTATGCAAACAACGCCCACAAGCTAATAACTCTGGTCGTCAGCAGAAGATTGGGGATGATCAACTCAAACCCAAGCAACCTCCAGGCTCTCAATGAACCTGCCCAACTCTCTGCAATCAAGCGCTTGAAGGGTACAAGATAACTGAGGGTGGCTTTACAAGACAAAGAATAATGTTTAAGAAGCTCTAAAAGCAAACAGTAACTGATTTGAAGCAAGGATAACCTCAACACTTCTCAAGGGGCTCAAGAGTAGGCTGGCAGAATGCAACTCCAAAGAAGATAAGGGGAGGTATAACACTCCAGGTCTTAAGCTTAAAAAGACCTCTTCAATCAATCATGATTGGCTCCAGAAAGATGATCAAGGATCAGGACCAGTATGGTCAGAGAAAGGGATCAAGGAGTGGTATAACACACTCAAAAATTCCAACAGACAGAATTTTTATGCAACCAGCAAGGCTATTGGTTGGTGATAAGGATCAAGGATCAAGGGTTGAGTATGGAGGCTCAAGGATCAAGGGTGTGCTGATTTCATGCTCTGATCATTCAATGATGGATCCAAAAGGCAGGGGAGAGCCCCTCCTTATATGGGCAGGAGGCCCTGTTAGACTATGTACAACGGATTCTACCAATAGAGCGGAAAAAGAAAAAATCAGGTGACCGGAAAAATTTGATCACGCAAGCCGGTGGAAATCCTTCTCATCCCTTCACCATCTCTCATTTCCGTCCGTGGATGGGCGCGTGCGACAACACCAGAATCACCCACCCCTTGTCCGAAGGCAGACGGGGTGGGAAAGGAAAATGAACCGGAGCTCCGCGGATGTCCGCGGGCGGTAGTCAACACTCTCCACCCCTTTTCCAAAGGCGGAAGTGGATGGGAGAGTCCCAGGAAAGGTGACGGATAAAGTTTGTGAGAGCGCGGATGGGCGGATAGGAGATTGGCTTGAGGCGGTTGAGTAAATCCTGACAGGCTTGAGATTGGAAACTGATAGATCAATTGAGGTGGGAGATTGACGGATCCGAGGATTGGACAAACGCTTGGAGGTGCGGTTGGGATGGATTTGGTAAGTCATGGATGAGGGCCGCACAACAATAATAATGAGAATGAGCGCCACGCAACGTTCGGATAAGAGATCGGGACGCGCTGCGGTTGGATAAGAGATTGGGACATGCAACGGTTGGATAAGAGATTGGGACGCGCGGCAGGCGGATAGGGATGAGGATGCAGGATGCGCGGATAGGGATGAGGACGCAGGACGCGCAAGGATAAGTTTCTCTTTTTTTTTTTTGTTTGATAATGATACCTATGAATGATGATAAGGAAAAATCATAAAAAAAATTGAAATCTCCGGACTGGCCCGGGTGTCCAGGATGGGGCACCACACCGGAGCACTTGCTTTGATACATTGGCATCTTCATCTGGAAATGCACCCAAGGATGGGGGATGCAATACTTTGGCATTGGATCCATCATGATGATTGTTGGATTTGTGGGGTGGTGGTTCTCTGCTTGGAGTTGTGTATTTTCCCAGGATCAATTGCATGGTGAACTTGACATCAGGAGAGGGGGCCATTTTGATGGAAATGAGTAGGTAGAGGCAGATGAGGTGGAGGAGTAAGGAAAGGACAGTGGGGAAGGGGGGGGCAGGGGCAGTGTGGTTAGCTTTCAGCAAATTGGCACCCTCAAAGGGCAAGAGGATATCCACCTTTGCGTGCAAGTGGTGATTGCTGGTCACTTCAGCGGTAGAAAGACAGTCCAACACAAACTCTTGGGGGATAATCTACCCAGTTGAATGGGTAGGCAACTGCTCACAGCTATTTCTCACACCTGCGTGGTGCAAGGGTGGGGATAAAGGAGAAGGAGGGAGGTATTGGAGTAGGAGCAAGGGAACATCATTTTTGTTTTAAGTGGGAAAGTGAGCCGGAAAACCTTGTTGTGTATGTTTTTGGGGTATGATTCAGCAGAGATAGCTCATAGCCTGTTATGACCCAACAGAGGGTAGAATCAATGATAACATTCCAATATTGCTCTGGGGGCTACTATTTAAAGTATTTACAAGCAAAGGCTTGGCTGCAGTAGGGTTGAACAACTACTAGTGTTACTAAGGGAGTAGGAGACTACAGGTATGTGTATTTCAGAAACCAACCATTAAAAATTGTGGGTTTGGTCAAAACAAATGGTGGGTTTCTAATGGGGGGTTTGCTAACTCTGATACACCCTATTTTGTTTAAGGGTTCAAGTGACCCAGCTACCAGACTTCTGCTTCAGAATTCAACCAGATGAAATCTTGAAACTACAGTGAAATAAAGTATTTTTCTGTGTGGAAGTGATGGTTCACAGACATAAATAGCTGTGATTTAAAGGATTGCACCCTTGAGAAAAGTAATGCCCTATATCTTCTATAAACATCAAAAGATTGGTTTTTAAAGGGTTGTCAAATACCAATGTTGGCCTCCTTGGGAAGCCTCCCTCAAAAACCCATTAACTTGCCGGCATTTTTTTCCGTAATCTTAGGGTGCACCTCTTGCATCCAGTTCAGTCCACTGTTTTCATTTTTTTTGGTCTGCTTTTTTTTCAGACACTTTTTTTTTCTTTGTCTGCTTTTTTTTTTCTCTTTCTGCTTCTTTTGTCTCTGTCTGCTTTTTTTTTCCAGGCTGCTTTTTTCAACTAATGTGTGTACATAGATTGTAAAGTTTAATGCTTTTCAACTGCTGTGTTTGGGTTTGTGTGATGTATGTACATATGTAAGGTTTGTATTTATTTCTTTTTAATACTTTTCAACTACCTCTTTTTATTTATTTAGGTTTGTGTGATTTATGCACATATGTAAGGTCTGTGTTTATTTCTTTTTAATACTTTCCAACTACCTCTTTATATGTATTTAGTTTTGTGTGATGTATGTACATACGTAACGTTTGTGTTTATTTCTTTTTAATACTTTTCAACTACCTCTTTGTATGTATATATTAGTTTTATGTATATATTGGTTTCATTTATATATTAGTTTTTTTTTGTGCTATCACAAACATACAGGGCCAACAAATGTAACAAGGAAACAAGTACTGTAACAGAGGACATGTAACAGAGGACATTGACAACACATGTAATAAACACTAATTCCTCATGTAGTTCAAGATTTTTTTTGGTGAGTTTTCTTTTGTACTATCACACACATGCAGGGCCAACAAATGTAACAAGGACATGAGGAATTTAAAAGAGGAAATTGACAACACATTTAATAAACACTAATTTCTCATTTAGTTCAAGCTTTTTTTTGGAACATTGAACATTTATATAAACCCCCTTCCATCCCAACTTGATTTGATGTACTTCCCCCCAACCCACCAATTAGCACAACTCAGTTTTTTCCCTTAAAAATTTCATAAGGCTTTGTTACTTCCAAAATTCATTACATAGAAGAATGCTATCCTCCCCTTACTTTGTGGTTCCAAATTTGCTACATGTTGTTTACAATTGGGGATTAAAGCAGTCATCTCATGTATAGAAAATACCAGAATGGAACTACCATTTCACCAAGGAGTAATCATACAAACTTCCTCATTGGTAATTCCTGGGTTTTTCCTTACAATCCTTAAATTTTAACAAAGTACCAATGCCCTAAATCAATGTCAACATGTGTGCAGGTGTAGTTTTGATGTTCATCTTCCTGGCAATCAAAAAGTTTTTTTGAGTCAGGTGAAGCCCTGGATGAAGTTATTCAAGGATTAACCCAAGGAAAAACTATGCTCACATCATAGTTCAAAATGATCCAATTAATGGTTTTTCAAGGAGAATCAAATATTCTGAATTTCCACAATACTTCACATTCCATTCACTCAGAATAGAAGAAAGGCACTTTCAGGGTGGTTGTTCAATTGTGAGAATTTAAAATTTTCATCCTTCAGATTTAGAAAGGTGGTTTCTTAGGATGTTGTTGAATAATTCTGTTGGTGATACTCCATTTGAAAACCTAAAGCAAGTCAATAGAATTGCTTATCCAACTTTCAGGGAGGCAGATTTGGCCATGGGCTTACTTGAGGTTGATCATCATTTCAAAAAACATCATGCAAGAAGGCAATGACAATATTCACCCATTCAAACTGAGGAAGTTGTTCAGAATGCCATTGGCAATTTTTCAGCCAGAAAACTGACTTTTACTATAAAATTCTTGCTTCAATTTCACAGTGGAAGATTTAATTGACTATGGGATTACAGATCCAAGAGTTTTCACAAATTAAATATTAACATCAATCACCACAATTATATTTCAAAGATTTGGAACAATTATTGAATAAGATTTTCCATATTTTCCAAGACTTGATCAAACAATGGAGGTTAAAAGATTTCACAGGGACTGGATCTTTTCTGAAGAAAAAAATCCTGCTATAAATCAATAAGATCTGCAAAAAATATTTTTTTTTGATAGTCAAAAGAAGCATATTGATTCATGCAGAAAATTACTCTCAACCCTCTTCATTATTTATTCATGGCCTGGTGGGTCAGTAAAAATCCTTTTTTAATTGCTGAACAATGGAATAGCAGCCATGAATCTACCAAATGGAAGAAAAACTCATCTCACCTTTGGAATTCCCTTGGAGATCAAAAATATGCTTCAAAAATATCAAAGCATTCCAAGAATTACTAATATCTCAAAAAAGATTCTTTGATAATCTGTTATGAAGCACCTATGACTCATATGCATGCTCTTTAGTTGCCTGAAACACTAATTCAAGATGTAATGGATTCTATTATACCTTTTAAGGGAAAGTTAATGGTTCTTGGTGGTGAATTTAGGAAATTTTTTTTCTTTTTTTCTTTTTTTCAAAAAGTGACACATCCTCAAGTAGTTGATGAAAATTTGGAAAATTCTGCATGCTGGTGATATTTCCAAATTTTGAACCTTGCTTCAAATTTGTGCGTGGAAGTTTCTCCTTATTTTCAAATTCTACAATTTTTTTTGGGTATTGTCTCAATTTTATAAGAGTTTCAAATAGAATACTTCTCCCTCAGAAAAAAATCATACATGAAAATAAGCAATATCATTCTTGAGAAATATTTATCAAGATTTTATTCCCAAAATTACAAAACCAATACCCCAGTTTCCTAATTTATTGTGTTATTCAATATTTCAAAAGTACCAAATTTGGTCTTTGAAATCAAAATTTATTGGTTTTGGTCAGATTGGGAACACAGGTGATATTTTCCAAGATAGCTAGAGCTGATTGATTCCTTAGGAAGAGTGATGGTAATTCTATGGGTGACCTTGATTTCTGACCCAGATGAATTTTTCCTACCTTTTGAAATGATTTTAAAACAATTCCAATTCAATTTTGAATTCTCATTGAAAAATAACAAATCAAAAGGTTATACAATTTTGAATGTTGGTCTTTATATTCAAGATCCAGTATCCTCCCATGGAGAGTTATAGTTTGAATTTTCAAGGTGTATATCTGGAAATTTTACAAAGGACATGGTTGCAACCTGGAAAAAAGATTTCATTTAAAGCTGAAAACATTTTTTATCATAAGGTTTTGAATGCCATCCATAACTGAAATTAAATACTGAGATTTCCTTGATATATATGATTTGGTTTAATTGCTTATCTGTTTAAATACTTGAGGAATTATTCATTTCATTGATTCTATGGGTAACCTTGATTTCTGAACCAGATGGATCTTTTCTGCCTTTCAAAATTATTTTAAAAAATTTCCCATTCAATTTGTAATTATCATTTGAAAATTAGAAACCAAAAAGTTATTCAATTTCAAATTTTGGGCTTTATATTCAAAATACAGTGCCCTGCCATGGTTAGTTATATTTTGAATTTTGAAGGTGTTGATCCAGAAATTTTACAAAGGACATGGTTTCAACCTGGAAAAAAGATTTCATTTGAAAGGGACAACATTTTTTATCTTAAGGTCTTGAATGCCATCCATCACTGAAATTAAATACTGAGATTTCAATGATATATATGATTTGGTTCAATTTCTTACCTGTTGAAATACTTGAGGAATTTTTCAATTAATTTTTTTCTAACCCATTCCCCAGATTTCTCACCTTCAAATAGCATCCAATTTTTTCAAATCAATGTTTTTTATTCAATCCATTACCCAAATTTGGGGGAAATACACTACAGCCAATTTTTTTAATCAATTCCCTAGATTTCCAATTTGATTGAAATTATTTAAAAAATCTCACATTTTCAAATTACACCAGGGTCAATTTTTTTAATTCATAACATTTTAAAATTACACCAGGGTCACTTTTTTTAATTCATTCCAAAGATTTACTACTTGATTATAATCATTTAAACAATTTAAATCCAAATCAGTCCGAAAATTTGAGGGTGTTGGAGTTTCAACCCAGGACTGAAAGTTGTGCTTACCTCAACCCAGAAACCATTCTGGGGCCACTGGAATCACAGTGCAGATACTTGATTCAAGAAGCACAAGAAACACTGGCATGTAGACACACAAATTCATCTCTTTGTCCAAGCGTGGACGTTCTTCCTTTCCATTATCTCTCATTCATCTCAATTTTCCATTTCCTTTTTATCATCTTCTTACCGCTTCACTCAAAGTCAATGTCAACACTTCATTCAACTACAACTGCAAGGTTTCCCCAAGCTGGTAACTTCTGATTCAAAAGTTGTCCAAATCTCAAGTTACTGACCTCTCACTTGCGTTCCTCAGCATTCCAAGCCCATCAAATCTGAAGATCTCAGGGAACCTCAAGAACAGCTCAGACAATTGCTTCTGTATGCAGATGTGATTCTCCTAACTACTAGTTGAACCTACTAACATCCTTATTCAGTGTTCATTGTCCTAGTTCATTCAATTTCCAAAACAGCTGAGTACTGATCATCACTGATCAGACACTGCCTTTTTTGGTCTCTTTTGTCATGAGTCTTCATCTAGTAATTTCATTATTCTAATGTTTTCCCAGATATCTTTCTGCAATTCATCTGTGGTCCTTGTTTCCGGCCATAATTTTATCAGGGGGAAATACTCTAGTATATATGATTTATTATAAGATGACAAAAAATATATAGAAAAATTCAGACCACCCCTCTTTGTACTTTGAATTATTGGTCCATTGTGACCTTTTTTTTTTCTTTTTTTGAGGGGGGGGGGGGTAAAATTCAGAATAATTTTTATTTTAGCCTTTTAATTCTGTTCTAAAGGCCTCAAAAATTTAATTTAAAAAAATATTTAATCCTGAGTTTAAAATATATATTTGTATATATATATATATATATTTATATATATATATATATATATATATATTCAAAATTATGTGTTATTTCTTTCTGTTTCTTTGCCTTTGCTCCAATTTTCAAAGACCAAAAATACATCCAAAGAATCAGAAAAAAAATATTTTATAGCTCTTTAATTGATTCAAAAAAAAAATGAATTCAAAATAAAAAATAAAATGGAAATAAGCAAAATACTCAAGAGGAATGGGGCCAAAAACACATGGTGGAATATTTGGTAATTGATTTTTTTTGATCTTTGGATGGATTTTTGAAGGCCTGAAAGTTCTTCAAAAAATCTGCAGTATTTATTCTGTGGGTTCTAGACACTCAGAAATGAAGCTGTAGCATCAAATTTCAAAAAATAAATTTTCCTGAAAAGGATGTGATTTTAGGAAAATGCCCATGAATTCCAGAAATTGCAGAAATGTAAAAAGCCCATGAGTTTAACAGTTTGGGGTGTTTAAAAAATCATCCCCCAATTTTTTGCATATTCAGTTCAATTGAACTCTTTCTAATAATTTTTGAGGTAAATATATCTTTCTCAGAGATAAAAATTGAGTATTTTAATTGGTTTAGAATTGTATGAAAGATTCAAGATTTGATATAAATAATAAATACAATTTTGAAATGTTTTTTTAATCATTATCTTGGTATTTTCTGAAGAAACAAAAAATCAACAGAAACCAAACATTAATTGCCATATTAGTTATGAAAAAATTCATTGATGCATAAAGTTTATTCTGATGAAAAATAAATTCCTTGATTTCCTGTGGAAATTTAATATACATCTGGATTTTCAGGATTTGAGTTATATCTATATTGTCAACCCATCATTTTATGCAATCAATGAGTACATTTTGCTTGAGCCAATGGTTGATTGTTGAGTAGATTTTCCATAGGTTGGGAGCCATACAGTCGGGCTGCTTGAGTGTCATACTGAAACCTAAATCAGTCCAATAAAATCTCAAAGGAACTCCAGCTTAAAGGAATTCTAACTCCTAAGGGTACCTACCTCAGGATATACCCTCAGCAACTACATAAAATCAGGATCTACATGCACTGGATATCTACATATAGTCTAACTGCACATAATATACAGATAGACTCCATAGGCTTGCATATATGCATATACTTAATCTACCAGGGTTCACATATTTAATCTCCCAGGCTTGCATATCTTCTGACCTCACTCACTCTGTCTATCCTATATTCCATCATGGTTTATCCTTTGGGAATTCTTATGTGCATCCTCCTGCAGATTTTATCCCATAATCTATCCACCTTAGTACATAGTTTCATGAATCCCGTGTAGGGCTGGACCCCAAGGCATACCCATCCCCAAAGAGCAATTACAACTCCCAACCCATGGGTATACCACTGGTTGGGTATTAATTTTTGATGGACCAACCCAATACCCATGGTTATTGGGTAAATACCCAAGGCCCAAAGCCCAACTGGCCTTTGGCCTTTGTTTCCATGGTATTTATGCCTGTATAATCCCCAGGTACACGTTTCATTTTCAACCTTTCCTTCTATCCCATACCCCCTCATGACTTGTCTAGTCTCTCATCCCTTGACTTCCCCTCTACTCCCCCCCTGCTATTGGATCCATCCTTCCTTT